>LBNU01000676.1:0-17762 GCA_014162995.1 Artemisia annua | reverse complement strand
AGAAGGGTAAGTAGCTAATTAGACATTTGATGACAACGATCCGTCCCCCCCCTATCTTAAGTGCTTGGTCGAGTCGAATGAGAGAGACGTATATTTGGTAGATTCAAATGCACCAACTATGATGGTTATATGACTATAAGGGTGTTGATGGTTGTTCAGTTCATAGAATGTGTGGTAAAATATTAGACATGAACTATCAAATAAGGATAGGGGAAGTGAATGTAACACCAACCGAAGGAGAAGCTAAATATTGATAAGATCAAAGCAAAAAGTGAAACGGGATACATACATTACAATAAGCAAAGGTTACAAAGTTACAAGGAGAAACTAAACAAAATACAAAAGACTAAAATAACAATACAAGCCCAACTCTCAAAAGTATCTAGTCACTTCTAAGTCCCAGCCCAATACTACAAGGTGAAGTCTTCTAAGCCAAAAGTAAATTCTTCATCCATAACCCAGCTTCCTACTAAACCTGCCGCATGAGGAAAAGAAATGCGGCTGAGCTTTAAAAAAAAAAAAGCTCAAGTGAAAGATATGAAAGTAAACAAGCACAACAAGAAAATTAAAGATAATCGGAGAAGATACAAGAGAGTTTTACATGTGGTGTCAAGGTTATGGTCAAAAGATTTTCAAGTCAAGTTATAGAAAGATTTTTTCAAGGCCAAGTATGAAGGAGTATCAAGATTAAGTGTAAAAGATCTTCAAGTTGTATGAGTCAAGAATAAATCAATTATAGGCCAATTATTCAAGGCTCATGGTCAGTATCCCGGTTCGGGTCAAGTATTCAACGGTACGGGTGTCAAAGTTCATGGTCAAGGATTCAGTATTATTCCCCAGGCCAAACCAAGTATCAAGAATCAAGTATCAAGTATCAAGTATCAAGTATCAAGGGTTTGGAAGTGATCAACTCCCAAGCTTCGTGAGGGTTGTACATGCACACAACCAGCTCCACCAAGTTAACTCTCCTCTTTTTTTTGACGAACCCACTTAACTTCTTCATTGGACAGTCTCTTTTCAGATGGCTATCTGAATGACATATGAAGCACTTGAGGTTACCAGTTCCACCCATTGACTTAAACCGCAAACTTCCACAAGGATGAGCTTTCCTTGAATGATCTCACCATCCCCTTACATATAACCAGTCACCAGCTTCTTCCTTAGTGTCTTCGATTCTTTTCTTCAACTCCATTGAATTCAGAATCGCCAAAACATCCTCCATTGTCAAGGATTCCCTCCCATACAAAAATGTATCCAGAAAGTGTCATATATGGATGACCCGTACTTTATGCATTTATGATACAAGATGGATTAAAAATCTCTCATATAAGTATGTTGATACCCGGATTGTATCCGTTCCATGGGAATTCCATACATGATATATGACTATTAGATATAGTCTAGTTTGTAGAACGTGATTAGATATCACGATATGATATGTGACGATTGGATATCGTCTAGCTTGTAGAATGTGATTAGATATCACGACATGCATGTGATGTTTAGATATCGTCTAGTTAGTAGAAAGTGATTAGATATTACAACATATTGATATAACTATTAGATATCGTCTAGTTTTACTATCAGTCCTATTATAGACTCAGTATTAGCTCAGTTATAGACTCAAATTCAATTCAATTATTGTTACAATATCAGTTCAGTTATAGACTCAGTATCAACTCAGATATAGAATCGGACTTCGTTCAGTTATAGTTTCAGTATTAGTTCTAGTATGGTTCAGTTATCAGTTTAGTTAAAGTATAGTTCAGATGTCAACACATTTACAGTAGCTCAGTGATCAGCTCAGATATAGTATACCTTAGTCTCAGTTTCAGATTTAGTCTTAGATTCAGCTTCAGTCTTAGTATAACTATTAGCTTGCGACAGGGTGTCAATGATAAGTTTCAGCTTAGCTTTAGTAGCAGCTAGTAAAGGACTTGTAATAAAGTAATTAATGGAGTTATGGTTACGTAGCATTATAGACCATAACATGTCTCAGCTTATGTTTTAGCCTTCATCAACGTTTACTCACTAAGTCATCAAGACTTACCGTCCTTAGTTTCCATTTTGCAGGTTAGATTATTCAGAGGTTGAGTTTGTAGATTAAGAAGATGATATGAGGGAACAGTAATGCTCGTGTTCATAAGTGACGAGCATCTCAACCATTCATTTGTTATTAACGCCCCAAATGCTTATAGTCATACGTCTTTTTAAGTCTAGATTTGTAATAGTCAAGTTTTAATATCAATGTATATGAATTAGAATATGTTATTTGGTAATGGGTCTAAATAGGGGTGTTTGTTTAACACCCACACTCGAAGTATTTATGCTTATGCATATTTATTTTGTAAAGCTCATTTACACTTCATGAATGATGTCTTATGAATGTATAATACATTTCCGAGTTTAATATTTTCTAGAATTGGTTTAGTTCAAATTTTAGTTTATGCAGTTTTGTGTAATTGCAGTTCTATACGGCATATAGGGCAGATCCTATACAACGTATGACTGTATACGGCGTGTAGGGTTTTGGCCTATACGGCGTATTCAATATTTTAAAAAAATGGGTGTTTCAAATGCGCGACCATAATGACACTCGTTTGTAACAATAATTATTCAGTGTACGAAATATTTTATTTTAAACGTAAGCAATTCATAGGGTGTTGTTATATATATCTACTCTATATAGTTTTGCTTTTATTTGACAAAAAATAGATAATTTTTATTTTAATTTCATATTTTATTACTATACATTTTTTTCTCTACTAATCGAGTCAAAGCAAAATTGAATCTGATCAAGGTTTTAATTTCTACTCCCTTAAGTTCGCAGAAAGCGCCTGAACATTATTGGTAGATGGTCTTTAGTGAATGGTTAGTTGACACGCACGGATGTACAAATTGTGATTTATCTGCCGATTTAAACTTTTTTGAGAAATCATCGTAAAATCAACTATTTTTTTATTTTTCAAAATATATTATTTCACTTTCACAAACAAAAATTTAAAACTAATTAATAAATAAGGGAAGTAAAATTATAATTTAAAAGGAATGTCGATAACCAAACACTAAAATCTATCTAACTTAGTTAGACAACAAATTTGACAATTCTGAACATTAGCATTATTGAAAGCATTTTAGAAAGAAAAAGAAACTGTCCTTTTTTCCATGGATTGGACTTAAAGCATATATGTCAAGTCCCTCGTGTGGAAAATTTAGACGCTTACCTGAATTTGTTCGCTTTTGGTCGATGATCATTTAGTGAAAACTGAATCAATTGAAATGGTGATAAAAAATGTTAATACATATTTATGATGTTGTAACTTGAAAATGTTAATTTATGATGCATCAAAAATTCGACCTTGAAAAGACCAAATCTTGATAAACCAAACGAAAAACCAAAAAACCAAACCAAAAAGAAACCCAAAACCTAAAAACCGACGAAACCGGACGGTTTTTAGAAATTAAAACTAGAATTTTTGGTTCTGTTTCATATTTAGCCTAAAACCGAGCCAAACCGAACCATAATCACCCCTAATAACTTTCTATAATATAGTTCGATAGAAGTTAGGATAATAATGCAATATATGCATGCTTGCAGTTCGTAAGAGCGCGTACGCGGTATAGNTCAAATTTTAGTTTATGCAGTTTTGTGTAATTGCAGTTCTATACGGCATATAGGGCAGATCCTATACAACGTATGACTGTATACGGCGTGTAGGGTTTTGGCCTATACGGCGTATTCAATATTTTAAAAAAATGGGTGTTTCAAATGCGCGACCATAATGACACTCGTTTGTAACAATAATTATTCAGTGTACGAAATATTTTATTTTAAACGTAAGCAATTCATAGGGTGTTGTTATATATATCTACTCTATATAGTTTTGCTTTTATTTGACAAAAAATAGATAATTTTTATTTTAATTTCATATTTTATTACTATACATTTTTTTCTCTACTAATCGAGTCAAAGCAAAATTGAATCTGATCAAGGTTTTAATTTCTACTCCCTTAAGTTCGCAGAAAGCGCCTGAACATTATTGGTAGATGGTCTTTAGTGAATGGTTAGTTGACACGCACGGATGTACAAATTGTGATTTATCTGCCGATTTAAACTTTTTTGAGAAATCATCGTAAAATCAACTATTTTTTTATTTTTCAAAATATATTATTTCACTTTCACAAACAAAAATTTAAAACTAATTAATAAATAAGGGAAGTAAAATTATAATTTAAAAGGAATGTCGATAACCAAACACTAAAATCTATCTAACTTAGTTAGACAACAAATTTGACAATTCTGAACATTAGCATTATTGAAAGCATTTTAGAAAGAAAAAGAAACTGTCCTTTTTTCCATGGATTGGACTTAAAGCATATATGTCAAGTCCCTCGTGTGGAAAATTTAGACGCTTACCTGAATTGGTTCGCTTTTGGTCGATGATCATTTAGTGAAAACTGAATCAATTGAAATGGTGATAAAAAATGTTAATACATATTTATGATGTTGTAACTTGAAAATGTTAATTTATGATGCATCAAAAATTCGACCTTGAAAAGACCAAATCTTGATAAACCAAACGAAAAACCAAAAAACCAAACCAAAAAGAAACCCAAAACCTAAAAACCGACGAAACCGGACGGTTTTTAGAAATTAAAACTAGAATTTTTGGTTCTGTTTCATATTTAGCCTAAAACCGAGCCAAACCGAACCATAATCACCCCTAATAACTTTCTATAATATAGTTCGATAGAAGTTAGGATAATAATGCAATATATGCATGCTTGCAGTTCGTAAGAGCGCGTACGCGGTATAGAGCTTATAGTTGGCAATGGTTTTTCTAATAACACATCAACGTTACTACCCGGGTATACACGTTGTGGGGCGATGTTGCCAGCATATGCTAGGAATAAGGGTGTAAACGAGTTGAGCTTTTGTCGTGTAACTTAAGTTCGAGCTCATTGCCAAGCTTTATCAAGCTTCGAGTTCGAGCTCAAGCCCAAAGAATGAGCTCAAAATATTTAATGAGTCGAGCTCGAGTTTATATAAGCTCGACTCGAGCTATTTTTCGAGTGTTTAAGTGATAGATATAACTTTTATGTACATTATGAAACTTTAAAGGCATATATGTAATAATATACTTCCTACGTTACATATTAAATGTCCACTTTTAACTTTTAGAGTCTTTTTCTCCAACTTTAACCTTCAATATTTTTGTTTGTATTATATAATACTTGATGAAAATTATATCTAACAAAAATATATTTAAAACTCAACTGATTCATATTTTGCATCAAGTATTATATATTACACATAAAAATATTTAAAGTCAAAGTTTATAAAAAAAAAAAAAAATTTGAAAAATTAAAGTGGACATTTAATATGGGACGGAGAGAGTAACAATTTTGAGTTTTTCAAGCCGAGCATGGACCGGATTCAAATTTTATCTTATATTTCAATTTTAATTAGTATAAAAAACACATCATTACAAATAAATCGAGTTTTTTAAGACGAGCTCGAGCCGCGTTCAAACTTTCTTGATGTTGAACATAATATTTTCAAACTTTCTCATAAAGGCTCAACGAGCTATCGAGCCAAGCTCGTGCTGAACATAATATTTTCAAGTCGTGTCAAGCCCCGCTGAAATTTGACTTGTTTATGCCACTAGCCGGTCGGGGTGAGCATGGTGCGGGTTTTGGTAAAAACCGAACCGCACCCGCAATTGCGGTTTTTAAAAAGTGAGAATCCGCAACCGCGCGGTTTTGCGGGTTCGCGGTTTTTGCGGTTTTGCGGGTTGGTTTTGCGGTTTTTGCGGTTTTTAAATTTTTTTTTTCTCAAATTATATTTTTCGTATATATTTATTATAGAATAAATATATCATAAGATTACATGAGGGTTGAAATATATATACAAAATGTTGTGTATTTAGTATGTAATTATAAATCTAGACAATAGTAAAAGTCGAATGGGGTGAAGAATTTTAAAAACTTCGATGATAAATTGATAGAAAAATAAAATTATATGACCTAAAAACTCAAACAATAATTAACTTATAAAATTCGTTTAAAACAACTAATTATGAAAGTATAAATAAAAGCATGTTATTATACAAAAATTATGAGATTTAGTTAGTTTATTTAGAAAAAAATATGTATATACTTGCGGTGCGGTGCGGTGCGGTGCGGTTATTGTGGTGCGGTTTTTCGGTAAAAACCGAAACCGCACCGCAAAATGCGGTTTTTTCATTTTCAGGAACCGCACCGCGGTTTTTGTTGCGGTTTCGGTTTTTGCGGTGTGGGTTTTGCGGTTTGCGGTGCGGTTCTTGCTCACCCCTACTAGCCGGGAAGCCAGCATTTCTTCTTCTCTTTTTCCTCATTCCAACGGCAAGCCACTATGTGTATATGTATTTTTGTTATGTGTTACGGAGTATTTAGAAAGAAGGTTATGACAAGTTACAGACTTACAGCTTTTTTTTTTCAAGTGTCATTAGAAAATGTACATCTATCAAATGCGTAAAAAAGTTGACACATATATCGGTGGAAACCTATAGATGGTGCACGCTAAGATTAGTATAATTGTTCCTTTTGGTATAAAACATATAAAATTACATTAAATGGTTTAAAGTGTTTTAAACATATTTGTTGAAGGAAACATGCCAGTTTAGTTCAGTGTTCATGCTAATCAATGCATTGCCTTTAGAGCATGCAGACAGATGGGTGATTTCCCCTTTGTGAAACGCTCAGTACACGTTATTCATGGCCACATGGATCAGTTTGTCTATCTTGTCCCCGATTCTCGATTCTCGTCTGTGTTGATAGAACACGGCTTTAGAAAACATGTGAAAAGCTTGTGACGCCTTCAAACTTTTCCTCCTCTCACTCGACGACTCGACGTGAAACTGAGGTAATGAGATGGGTAAATTATCATTCTCTCAAGTCTTGAGTTAATACTAAATATATTTGAAAAATTGGAAAGTGGTATAATGCTTTGAGCCCTTAATAGAACATGAACACCTTATTGGGCCCTTTTGTTAAACATGCTCAAATAGTCAAATGAACCCGGCCACTCTTTTACTAAATCAACCTAAAATGGGATATTGAGAATGTTGCTTGACTTAGTACCTCTATTCATGCTAGTCTTTCTTGCATATTTCAAACTACAGTTGAAACTATATATATTCCTTTGGCAAAAATATTGTATAATTTTTACACACCTAGACCTAGCACAGCAAAACATGAGAAACAAGAGAAAGAGCAAAATGCGACACCCGTAGTAGACTAGTAGTCATGATCAGCCTTCTTTATGTTGATATTGTATGCTTGTAACATCTTACAGTTATTTTTTTTCCTCATTGAATTGTTCCAACACTGATATTAGTGTTATAACGATCTATCTGAAAGAACTCAAACAGTGAACACCAAGTTTGTTAACGTGATTTGGTTCACCGCGGCCAAGTATGCAAAACTAATCCATGAGGCCACAACTATTCATACAAATTGAATCACACACCGAACCTTTAAAAGAATATAAAATGTAACACTTTGATCTTCCTAAATAAATACAATATCCTTGATTTTGTTGTCTCAAGTTTTTATTTTCTAATCACATTTTAAAAATTATTTTTACGACACACACCCATTTTTTCCATATACATCTAAAGGAATAAACTTTTTTATAAAAAATAATATACAAAAGCACATTTTTTGCAACTTGATACACCAAGTTTTTCCTATAAATACAACCCATAATTCCTTCATAGCCTCTTCCCCCTCTCTTCCACAAATATCCTCTTAGTCCTTAACATCATCATCAACACACAATTCTTTAAGCACTTTTTTTATTTAATTTTTTTGTTTGTTTGCAAAGTCTAGGTTTCGAAAACCATTGTTATTCATCAATCATTGATGTTATTAGTAATGTTCGAAATACATGTCTCAAATTCTTGATGAATTATATCTATCTAGTTGTATGATAAATTCTACGTATTGGCGTAGGACTCATTTAGTTCAATCTTTCTCAGTTGTCTTTCTTTACTGGTTTTATTACATTTCATAATTAGATCTAAAATATATAAAACTCAAATAAAACATTATTTGGGTTGTACTTATTTTAGTTAACTTCACAGTCAAATTTTTATTATAATTTTGTTCTGTTTTCGTATTTTAATAAATTTGATCTTTTTCCTTCCATAATAAAATATAAGTACTAAAATGATGGGTTCTTCTAGTGGTACAACAACATCAAGTGACCAATTAGTTGATGAGAGGAAGACGAAACGAATGGTATCAAATCGTGAGTCAGCAAGGAGATCAAGAATGAGGAAGCAAAAGCTTATGGATGATCTCCTAACTCAGGTGAGTCAACTCAGGAATGAGAATAACCGAGTTATGGCTGACGTCAGCATTACCATGCAGCATTATGGGAACGTAGAGGCTGAGAACTCAGTTTTGAGGGCTCGGGTGGTGGAGCTTGGGCACAGGTTGGAGTCGCTTAATCAGATCATTGCGGTTATGAACCAACCTGTGTGTGTGGATGAGCCTGCATATGACGCCGAGTTTATTGATGAGTTTATGGATAACTCACTGACTTGTTACTCGTATTATGCTAATCAGTCTATTTTGGCTTCGGCAGACATGATTCAGTACTGAAGATTGTTGAAATCGTCATTTAGTATCACCAAAAACTAATTTGGTTGAGTATGTATTCGGCAAGAAACTGAAATTGATTAATTGAAGGATGTGGATTGTTATAAAGTTTTTTTTTTTTTTTTTTTTTTTTTAACCGCGATTACCATAAATCATGATCATAATAAAAATATAAAGTTACGCATTCTGCAAACTACAATATGAACATTTAACTTGACATGTTGGTCCCTTTTACTTGGTTAATGGTTAACTATCGAGTTAATCTAACCAAGTTACATGACATAATGATGCAAAGATGAATAATAAAAACTTAAAAGATAAGAACCAAGATTTTCAACGTTTAACTCTTTATTAGAAATTAATCAAAAGAATTATACCCAAGTGTTTGCGGAACAACACTTGGGATTGAAATGACAAGTATGGTATGGTGTTACTCCTCACTAAACTTAAGCTATGCTTAAGTAGCAACAAAAGACCCACTAAGCTATCTTAGGGATGGTTGCTATTTGGAGAGAGTAAAGATTAGTTNAATACTATTATTAATTTATTTACAAGCATGTGCTGCATATGGTGTAGTTTACTAATCTTTTTATTAACTTAGTTAAGTCACTAAAAATTATAAAAAATTTGCTTTCTAGTAGCTTTTGATTTGTTAATGAAGAAATAATACTTAATTTGATTAGAGAAAGTGTTTAGTAAAGCACAGGCTTTGTTAAACCAGATCAAGCACGTGCATGAAATACTGTATCTAGAACAACAGGTAAAAGAATACCTCAATCTTATCGATCACTTTTCCATCGCACTGAATTCACTATTTATAAAATAATTTTGTATTTTTATCATTACATCAAGCTAATATATTATTATGTACCTGTGTGATGTTCAGATATTCTACGTGCATGTTAATTTGTTTAGTTCTATAAGTACGTGTCTTATGTTTTAATTTATTCAGCAAAGTTTTGTTTTTGATATATTTGTTGCCAAAGCCTAGCTAATACTATTATTTATCACAGTCATTACTTCACCAAAATTTATAAGCTTATTCAAGTGCAAAGTAAATTCATTAATTACGAGAAATATTAAAACGCCAAACAAGCAAAATAAGCAAAACATATACAAAACGTGAAAGTTTAGCGTAGTTGCTCTTGGAGAGATGATAGTTAATCAAAAGAAATTCGTGAATCATTGGCTCTTGCAGCAAGTTGGGACAAATCTAATATCTAAGACATCACTTTCATACTAATAATGCACAGGGGTTTTACATCAGTGTATCGTGTAAATGTTGAACTTTATTTAAGAAAAAAGTTTCTACAATGCCATTGAAAATCATAACAAAGTCAGACATGGCACATAGAAAAAGTTTGGATCCAGGAATGCATATATAGTTTGATTAATTAAGGCTTAAATTAAATTATTAAAACAACCGAGCGTGTAAAATCGACCAAAGAGCAGTGAGATCTATTTTAGGTCATCCTTTGTGTACTACTTTCGGCAGGCAAACCACCGACTTTTAGCGTACTAGTGTATTTAATATGCTACAATTAAAAGATACTCTAGCAAGTGGTATGGTTATTAACAAACAAACAAGACAAAAACAATTTACCAAAACTTGATATTTAATAAAGTTCATATCTGAAAAATAATCATCTTAACTACATATAATGGGTGTATGGTCAATCTTGAAAGTGAATTTTTGAAAAATACTCAAACATTAAAATACACTTGAATTACAAAGTCAAAAATCAATGAAAAATAGTCAAACATTGAAATACACTTGAATTACAAAGTCAAAAATCAATGCATGGAAAGTATTTTCTATGGATATTCATTGAAAGTCAAAAATTAATGCATGGAAAGTATTTTGCACATAAGTATTTTGCACATAACATTTCCATTCGCTATAATATTTTTTCAATTTCAAACACGTATTTTTTAAGGCGGGAAAAGGGAAAAATCAAGTTTAACTATGCCTATTGCGTATTGGCCGTATAAACACACTATATTTCTATAACCAATCATTCATCCAATAAATCGTTTCACTACAAGAAATAATGGAAATGCAAAAAGAAAGGAATGTTGATGATGACCTTCAGGTTAGAAATGGATTTCTTTTTTATATGGTCTACCAAATGTGCATTGACACAACCTTTTTTTTTTTTTTTTATGCCAGCTTCAACCCCCTCCTCCACATCCTGTAACTCTGAGGGCAGTGAAGTTCAGGATTCTAAGTCCGGGATAGACTGTTGTGCACCCACAGAGAATGTATGTGAAGCAAGTGAAATCATTAATGAATCACCAGATATTATAAGAGAAGAACGTGCAGATATTAAAGATGTTACGGGTGTTTCTATTGATGATGGTTGCTATCAGGGCTTTTCTGAGGACGAGATATTTTACATAGACGAGCTTCTCGGTGTTATGGATCAGAAAAGTGAATTTAACAATGAGGCAGTTGGTTATCCTATGCAAGATGCATGGTATGAAAACAAACAAGATGTCAGTCAAAATGAGTCCATATATATGCAGCAAGATGATAGTGGTGTTGCACCGAACTTTGGTTTTGACTTTTTGGAAGGGGGGGCTTGAAGAATGTAACTTCTCACTTGAGGAGTTTGGTTTGTCCTTGGATCCTACTAAATCAGTTATGTAGATAGATGAAGAAAGATGAACTGACTGTAGTGTTATTTTACTTGGGTTGGTTCTCTGAACGTTTCCAGAAAAATTAGAGGATCTAGTTTTTGTACGTTTTTTAACCAAATGTAATTATATGATGTACTTAACTCTAGACCCCAAGATGCTGAAGCTTTCAGCTGGGTAGTTTGACATGTGATGATCTTATGTTTGTTACTGTATTATTTTTTTAATAAATTATGACACATGCTGATTGCTTTCAGCAGGGTACTTTTGATGGTTTTATGCTATGGGTTTTAATGATCTATGATATGATGCTTGATAGTTTACAACTGTATATTATATGACATGTGATGGTTTTGTGTTTGCTTGTTAATGATTTGTGATATATGTTGCAGCTATACTATTATTTCTTATGTTTGAGAGATTTAGTATACCTCAACGAGTGTGAGACTGTTGTTCCTAATTGGGGCGACTGTCCTTCGTTCCTTTAGCATTTATAGTGCTAGGAGCCTAGGATGGATGTCATATAACTGAGTGTATGGATTGGCCAGTGTGATGTTGTTCATAATGGGGATGACTGGCCAAAATAGCTGTCTGCGTTTTGTTGATAAACACTAGCTGCAGTCTTGAATTGGAAATGGTGTCTTTGTTTGACACAAATCCATTGGACCTGAATTCTATATGGATATCGAAATCTGATTGGGGTTTAAGCAAAATTTCAAATAGTGTTTGGTTTTTCATGTTTTAGGCAGTATGGTCAATGGGTATGAATGAAGGAATAACTTTCGTAGCTAAAGTAGGTGTTTGGTTTCAAAAATGGACATTATGGTCACAAATCCACCCATTAAGAAGAGTGGATTCACAAAGTCGTTCTCATTTTGGATTTACGAGCACATTCTCATTCACATCACATTAAACACATACCCATGGCCATCTCTATTTATGTACTCGTACCAATTTTGGTCAAGTGTATATATGCGAGTCTTTGGGTTGCCTCCAAGTTTGATTTCACTTTAAACTAAATTCAATACCAGTATAGCAACTGTATTTTCCAATTACTACCTCAAATTGACATGGGTTGGCTTGAAATGTGAATCCAAATTAAGTCTAAACGGGCTCACAATTGGTTATCAGCTTATTGAGCTTTGTTGAAATTAGTCCATGTAAATCTGTAACAATATGTGACTATCTATGCATGTAAATCTAGAGGGATATTCAGTAGAACAACAAAGGTATTGGTTAAACCAGTCAAAGAGTTCCGTCAAGCAGGAATCTACACCTCAAATGTCATGTATCAAGAAGTTTTACACGACGAGTAAAGTGTATTTTTAGTTAGTGTATCATAATTGATGTAATGTTTCTTTTTTCAGTCTTATTAAATATTTTTATATGTCGTTTGATACTTCTTAAGAATTTTTGCTAGAGTTAGAATTATCATATGTTACAACCGTTTGCAATTTCATTTTGATCTTTTCACGTTCAATTTAGAATGCTATACGAAACACTTACCACAATATCGCATATCGTTAATTGTCTGCCGCTAGAAACTGCTGCTATGCGCGGGTACTCGCCTAGTATTATGCAATATAGTTAGGACATCAAAAGTTCAAGACGAACCTTTCGGTTATCAAGATGGCATTTCGTATCTACTTAGTTCAAAACTATCCACTTTTTTAAAACAAGTAGATATGATACTACACATTGCCGTTAAAAAAGAACTTAACTTAACACTACATAGGCAACATTTTATGAAATAATCGAGTACAAACTACGGTGTAAATGAGCCGAGCTGCTGGTGAACTATTCGAGAAAGGCTCGTTAGAAACTCGTAATGAATCGAGCTTTAACGAGCTTGAGCCTAATTTTGAGCTCATTTATTAAACGAGTATGAGCTTCACATACAAAGCTCGTTTATGCTCGCGAGCCTAAACGAGCTATAAATATTCATACTTATATACATATAATTATAAATGTTAAACGAGCTTAAGCCCTAGCTTCATTGCTAAACAAGCTAACCTTTAACACATTTTTTATATTTTGATTAAAAAGTAAAAAAATATAGGTGCATTTGCAACAAATTTTATTAACTAGCCAAGCTTGAGCTCAAGCTTTTCTAAACCTAAACGAGCCGAGCTTGAGTTTGGCCGAGCTCAAGCCCAGTTCGTCTACAGCCTATCAACTTTTTAAACGAGCCTAGCTATTAAGAATCTAAAAGGATTGAACTTTCAAAACTAACATGCTTATCAAATATGTTTTGTTTGGCACATGATGATTAATGTCTTCTTTTTCCATAATTACATAGCAATAAATTTGTTTTATGAAAATGATCATTCGCAAGAGAAATCTATCAACAAACAAATAATTAATGTATTTAATGAGAAAGATAAAGAGGTGAATGATTAGCATAAGAGCACACAATATGGTATCGTGAACTCAACGTCAATCCCACTTGGCACAGCGCCAAGGTGGCGTGACCACACCAGGGCTATCGGCGCCAAGGCCCAAGCCAAAGTAGTGGCGTGCTTAAAAGAGGTGAGTGTTTTAAAAAATAGCCTTTGGTTTCATTCCCACGGTTAGAAAATTTAATTATTTTTTATCCCACTTGTATCCATATCATACCCTCATTTACTTATTTTTTATACAACTTTTTTAATTCTCTTTACCAAAAAATATATTTTTGTAAACTATGAATCCCGATAATTTTGTCTACGAATCCGATAATGATGTTGACATTATCATTTTTGAAGCAGGCTTATCAGTATCACCAATCGTTACAACAACAAGAAGCTCAAAGTTCACATATGCGTAACCCGATATACCGTGAATGTGATGTTGCTTAAGCACGTTTGTTGCCAACTATTTTGGTGATAATCTAAAATATCTGGGGTACTATTTTAGACGCCGATATCTGATGTGCTGCGTGTGTCGTTGCGGTTTAGCAGTATTAATGCCTACTCAAGTTTTAAATTTATATTTAGCCGACTTATCAATAACACACACACCTAACGAGCAGTGTACCCGGTCAGTATGAATATAATGGTAAGTAGAGTGTCGATCACTAAGAGTGAAACGTATTATCTAGTTAACCTAATCAGTATTTTAATATCCTAAGTTAGCTTTACAGTCTAATCTAACGAAAGGGGGTTCAGCCTGAAAGACTGGCACAGTTTGGTTTTATTAAACAGTAAATAAACTAATGAGCACGAATCAGCGAATAGCAACACGTACACAAATAGATAATAGAAGCAGAAGAAGGCATGTCCTCATAGTTAAGCAGTTTGTCACTTGTTTAATTGCTAGTTTTATATGATGAGTATCGTAATCTAATCTGTCTCGTTGGATCATAAATATAGGCGAGTAAACTCTTAATGATCACTTATGTCTATCCTACTTTCTAGACACTAGATAAGTAAGCGAGGAACAGGTATGGCAGCCCACAGGCTCAGCTAGACACAGAGGTTATCAATGCACATATACAAGTCACCAAAAACATCATCATATAAACTTTAATTGATGGGAAAGCAATTTTAAGGGGAGCATTATGGTGGCCACAAGCCCATCAATCCTGATGAATTAAAGCGCTCTAATACAATAAAACAAAACTACTTAATGAATTAAATACATGCAGGACCTTCTTACAGCTCTAATATTTTCGTTTGGGGTGTGTCTTGTGATGCTTCTTCGACTGAGTTCGTCTCCTTAAGGTTTGGTTGCACACAAAATTCGTGTATTTCTTGGGGTATTTTTAGTTTCTGTCTGAGGGCACGATGCGGTGCATCGAGCATAGATGCGGCGCATTGACTTAACTTCGCGTGGGGTCCAAGTTTAATATATTCTGGAATATTCGTACACCGTCTTCAGATGCGGTGTATCTTGATCTTGTATGCGGCGCATGTCCTTCAGTATCTTGGATTGTATCTGGTGAAGTCTGGATAGTGATACGTCGTATGTCAGAAGTATAATGCGGCGTATCTGGAGTAGAACAAGCTTGATCTTCTTCGTTGACCAAAGTTTCATATGCGCGCATGATAGAATTACATGTGGCGCATTCTTCAAAGTCAGGCAATGGTCTTCAAATTCATCTAAGTATGATATTGCGGCGTATCTGTTGAGGTGATACGGCGCATCTTCTGGATTTCAGTAGACTTTTGACATCTTGCTAGTTTTGCTCCAAATCGTCCAAAATTACCAAGTTTCACCAATTGCTTGTTTTTACCTGAGAATTACTAAAGTAAACAATTAAGTATCAATTCTCATAAATAATATAATAAAACAAGTCAAATAAATAATATAAATGATGACAATAATATGTACTTATTTGATGTCATCAAATATCCCCCCACTTAAACTTTACTTGTCCCCAAGTAAACTCTAGATTAGTAATTATGAAAATGTATCCTAAAAGGTAGTAAGATTTATTTGTATCATTAAGCACGTATTCGTTTTATCATAATCACACAACCAAATACTTAACGAAGTAGAAACAAAATAATTTTTCAATATCAAAACAATTCTAAATCGTTTAGTTGCTTAGTCGTGACGAATATTTTATCATAAGCTTGGCAAGCATACGCATCTCCCCCACTAAAGCCAAGGAGTAACAAGTCTAAAGCGGTAAAAAAGGTTTTGAGCCTTAAGGGTTAAACCTAGCTTCGTTCAAACATCTCTTGCATAAACTTAGTAGATCGCTAACGCGTGTCTTCGACGCTTCAACTAACGGATGGTCACTAGTGCACTTCTTGGATTGCTAGCGCGTTATTTGCATAACGGATGGTCACCAAGTCACACACTAGATCGCTGGCGCGTTAATCAATTAATCTAATACGCGGATGGTCACTATCTTATTCATACATTTAATATTCTTACTTGGCCATCACCATATCCGGATGCTCGAAAGCTAACAACGAATACAATGATACGGTTGGGTAGGGATAACGTTTAGGATACAAATTGGTGTAAAATAAAAAATAAACAAACAAATAGATTAAAGTCCTAAGTGTGGTTAATCACTTTCCCAACCATCCCATGAATAAGATTCATATCGTTGAATAACTCACGCTTTTGACTCATATAACTCACGCTTTAGGTAGACACGAATTAAACTCAATAATATCTTAATCAAAGAATAAACCTTAGTTGGCGTTCCCATAACGGCCAACTCTCATTCAATCCATAAATATAATACAACAACAAATAGTGGAGATATCTTCCACTTAATACAAAACTTTACATTAGTTGGTTAAACAAACTTCCAACTTTTTTTTCTTTCTTTTTCTTTTCTATTTTTTTATTTTTATTTATTTTTATTTTTTTTATACTAAGATGTGTAAAATTTCACAACTTTACTATCACGATTTTTCCGGATAATATTTCTATACTTTTCATAACTTCAAATATAAAAGTAATAGTGAAAGTAGTAAACACACGAAAATAAAACTATACAATATACTTTCACTCCAATTGCATTTTGCAATTTCCGGACCTAATCAAATATAATAAATTACGCACACGAACACAGTTAATGTAAGGAAACACACTTTGCCTAAAGTAACTAACCACGGACTTTAATCTACAGGGTAGGCTAAGGTGTAAGGGTGTAACGAAACATTTAACAAAGGTGTAAGAAACGAAAGGAATGGCTCTGAGGGTTTTTCTAAGGGTATCTTACTCTAAAAATGAGAGTAACAAAAGGGTTTATACGGGGGTTAACTAACCAGTGTAGTTAGTTAATATCACGTAACATGTATAGGCTTTTTGGGTGTAATCCTAAAAATTTACCAAGTTAGACAAGTCACTCCAATTATATCTATAATACTCATTATAGTGGTCTCGAATAGTATACAAGCCAAGTTCTAAAGTTTACAAGTTACCGGCACACTAAAGTTTTTAATTTTCGGAAAAATAAGGTTATGTGTGCGGCTATGTAATTTAGACTCAAACAAAAACATGCTAAAAATTTTAAATTTTGATATATTAAGCACATTTTAAGCATATTTTGAAAAGTTTGGGACAAGTAAGCGTTCTAATTCTCCATCCCCCCACTTAAGTTAAACAACTTCCTCGTTGTTTGTATTAAAAGTTAAAAACTGGAAATAAAAGAATTAGAACGAAAAAACTCCCATGAGATTTGCTCGGTTTGATCTTCCATTATGCGTTTATGAGCAAAATCTACTTTCTTGTGCATTAGAAGTGTTCAAGCCTCAATGAATGATGTCTCCACAGAAAGTACATGAATCTATTATACCACCAAAACTTTAACACAACTGAGTTAAGAAGGTTAATACTAGTGTAATTCATTAGTAGTTAGTAAAAATAAAACCTGAAAATAAAACTGTAAATCATCAGGTCAGTCGATACGCCGCGTCATATGGAAGAGGATGCACCGTATCGAGCCTGGAATTAATACGAGTCAGAAAATAAACGCGTCGCATCCTTAACCAGGGATGTGCCGCATTAAATGAACTGACAGAAAGTTTTAACGT
>LBNU01000675.1:0-26390 GCA_014162995.1 Artemisia annua | reverse complement strand
GTACGAATCAAATTGGTGGACAGATACCAATGATTATATCCAACAGTACATTCCCAGGCCGCCTCCACTAAGACCAGAGTCTAGCCTTGTGGATGCTTATCTAGCCAAGTTGGAAAAAAAGCGTAACCACGCGAAATTAGATGTTTGTGAATTACCTAGTGTTAGCAGGAGTGATAGTAGTGTCAGGGAACCTAGTCTTAAGGATCGTGTTATTACAGAGTTGAATACTCGTGTTTTCAAACTTGAGTCAATTATTCAGGTTCTTCATCGTGAAAGAAATGGCGGAGTTGTGGTAATATACTTCCTAACTCATTCATGTGTGTAGTACATCCTTTTTATTATTTACTAATTTGAACTGAATCACATTTCATTAACAGGCGCCACTCGCGTTTAATGATTGTTTTTCCAATATGACCAATGATTTTCGCGCTTCGCTCAATAATCTTTACCTTGATTTGGTCAAGTTGCCTGAGAGTGATGAAGATATTGTTCTGGTAATTTATAAATTATGACATCTATTTAATCCCGTTATATACTAGTTACTAAATCATTAAATATTTAAACAACCATATCTTGTCACATGAGTACATTCGTGAAGAAGAGTTAAGATTGCGTTTGGAAGAGGAAGATAGGTTGCAATTGGAAGATGAGAAGATGCGAAAACAGGAAATGCGCATTAGGGTGGATGAGTATAAAAGGATGAGGTCGGAGGAAGAAATGGTGTCGCATTTGGCTGAGGAGAAAAAGAAAAAGCGTAATGAGTTTGTGAATTCAGCTAAATTAAAAAAATCTTTGACACTAGTGGCACCCAATAAAAGGAATCACGCAGATGGTTTGCCATCAGAAAGTAATTACAAAGTTTCCTGGGTGAAATTAAAAAAAACTCGTGGGTACATTAATGATCCATGTATGATAGAACGACTAAAAAATGTGAAACCGTGGAAAGAGGTATGAAATTAACTGAAATACTTTATATTTTACATTATACTGTCATCATGCAATGACGCGATACGTTTATAAATTTGTGTAGGATCTATCACGATGGTTTCATACTAATGACACTCTTTGGTTGAATGATGAATTTGACCTGTTTCTTTCTAAGCCTAGTAAGGTTAATTACAAGTTTCCTTGGTCTGACGATTTTATTGTGAACCGAAATTTCTGGCTAAGATTAGTGTGCCTAGACCCTGCAAGGAAAGGGTGGCTAACGGAGGAGGTGCGTATTTTTACTGTAAATATATTAGATTTTCAATAATAAATATTTGTTTTTGAATTGACTACAATGTCTTTTTTTTTGTATTAAACAGCACATAGACTTATGGGTCGACTACATGTGGCATGTGAGACCCGAGAATTGTAAATGGGCTATGGTTAGTACATACTTTGTTCAGCTTCTTCTTCAAAACACCATGCCCTTGTTTTATGTTGATGGTAGAAGGTACACCATTCCATGGAGTGATGTTGATCAGGTCAAACCTTTGCTAATAAAACACAACCTTATTTCATCTTTTTTATTTCTTGTAATAACCACCGATCATTTGTAAACCATGTAGGTTCTTATGCCGATTAATGAAACTGAAAGACATTGGTGTGTTGCCCATTTTGATATTCTTTCCAGCTTGGTCACATTCTATGATAGCGGGAACGCATATGACTATGAATGTCGTGATTGGTATGTCCGGCTAAGGGATTGTTTAGAGGTACGAGTCTATGTTGAGTGCTTTTTATCATTAGGTTTCTAGTTGGTAAATGGTTTCATCAAGTTATGATTAGCGTTACTTACCACACGGCTTTTTATCATTAGGTTTCTAGTTGGTAAATGGTTTCATCAAGTTATGATTATTGTTACTTACCACGTGGCAAAATCATCGTAATTGAATGTTTTAACTGATCTAAATGTTGTGTTCATATGAATATGAACAATTACTTAGTGCAACTGAATACCAACCTCATAACTTCAGTATAGTCAACCCTGAAATAAACAATAACATCATTATTAAACCATTTCTAAGTAACATAAACTATTTGTAAAATACCAAGACATAACTAATACGTTTTTCATATTAGAAAAAGTTAACCATTAAACAATTTACGAGTGTCATACAGCATATGATTTTGATTATGCAGTACCTTAGTAGATCTACTCTAGTACTTCAGATTTGTATATATTTTTGTAAATTTAAATATTATAACAAATGGAACCTAAGTTGTTACATGATAGTGGTGTTGGTTTGGAATAGTTTTATGTTTATTCCGTTTGTTTGTAACTAGATGGATTCCAAGTTAGTGTTTTCCAAAGTTTAGTTGCACTTTGTGAAGTGGTGTTTGTATTATAGCTTACCATTTGTGGCCACAATTTTATTTTACCGATTTAATACTACTTAGCCCCTTCAAATCACATTAACTAGTTTTGGCATTTATTGAAGATTGACAAGACAAATAATTGTCAAAGTTGCCCATTTTTTTTAATTTAAAAGTTGCCCATATTTGAAATTCAAAAGTTGCCCATTCTCGATTCTTCCTATATAAGGAAGCAAAAACTTACACACATTTCCATATCACACTTACTTTTCCTATCACCTCTTAAAAAACACCAACATGACACTACATTACTCTACAACTGCTATGACTGGCTTAGCAGACCTTGCTATTATGGCAAACTCAGCTTCTTTGAGACAAATGATGTGTGTCATGTTTGAACAAGATAATGAAAGGGACTTTAAGCTAGTCCAAGAAACTCATACAATGTGCCAAGAGCATTGTGACCGAATTAAGCAGAGGGCTGAGGTTATTAAGGAGCTTGAAAATCTGAGTATTATTGGTTTAGCCCGAGAGAGCGTCAAGCTACTAAAGGAGATGCAGGATGCTGACTTGGCAAAGACAAGGGGCATGATGAAGTTGATAAGTCAGACACAGCTCAGGGTCCTGAAAAAAATTTCTTTTGTTGTTCAACTGGGCAAAAAGTGATTTGTTCTGTTGTGTTGTTAGTTGGTTGGTGCTCTATGTCTTGCATTCTGTCGTATTAAGCATTTCTGTTTTAGGTGTTTATGTTTGGTCATGTTGTCTTTAGTGTCGTGGTTTATGGTCTTTTAAGTTAGTTTAAGGTGTATCCATGGATGTGCCTATTAAGGGTACGGTCTAATGAAGTTATCTTTTGTGCCCCCGTTTCAGTCTACTATTAATGAAGCCAATGTTTATGTTTTGTTTATCTATCTTTGTTTTGGATGGCATGAAAAAGCACATGAATACTTGTTGGTAACAACCCTAAAGAAGGAAGCAGTTGATGCTATATTTCGGATCAATGTTAATCTTTTAAGATGACCTTTGGATGAATGCAAGTGGTGGTGTTGTTATTTTCTATTTGCAAACATTAACAAACTCCTTAATGGTTAACCAACAATATACTCTTATTAGACTATATTTGGATCAATGTAAGCAATGCTGTTTAATTATATATTTGGAACAATGTAAGCATGGATATTTAATGCTATATTTGGATCAATGTTAATGTTTGAAGATGGCCTTTTGATAGATCAAAGTTGTTATTTAGACAGGTAACACCAATAACTATAGAATCTTGTTACAATTGCAACTCCACTGTCAGTTACTGTTAACAGTTGGACTTATTTGCACACATAGCATTTATTTATTTTTTTAAACTTATATTAGCCATTGTTTATCTATTTATTCTAAGTTAGTTATTCTAACAGGCTCAACTACCAGTCGTGTTAGAGGAAGGTAAAGTGTTCGAGAAGAAAGGCATATATCAAGGTGACTATAAGATTTCCTTTAAGCTAGCGGATAACGTTCCTAAGCAGGGGGGAATCTTTGGTGATTGTGGTGTTTTTGTGTGTATATTTTTATATCATTTGGCACATGGTATACTGTTGCAGCTCGATGACCCTGTTGACGCCGCCTTGGCATATCGTGAGAAGATGGCTGTTTTTTATTTTAAGCACAAATGTTGACACTGTTACTCGTGTATATTTATGTTAGCCATATTGTATTCGCAAGATGTTGCCACTTATGTGTATTGTTTGGACACACGAAATTGTATATAATTAACACAATGCGTAGCCCCTTCAAATCACAAATCACAATGACAAATAACAATAACTCTCGTATGGTTTTGTAAGCAATGTTGTTTAATTATATATTTGGAACAATGTAAGCATGGATATTTAATGCTATATTTGGATCAATGTTAATGTTTGAACATGGCCTTTTGATAGATCAAAGTTGTTGTTTAGACAGGTAGCACCAATAACTATAGAATCTTGTTACAATTGCAACTCCACTGTCAGTTACTGTTAACAGTTGGACTTATTTGCACACATAGCATTTATTTATTTATTTTTAACTTATGTTAGCCATTGTTTATCTATTTATTCTAAGTTAGTTATTCTAACAAGCTCAACTACCAGTCGTGTTAGAGGAAGGTAAAGTGTTCGAGAAGAAAGGCATATATCAAGGTGACTATAAGATTACCTTTAAGCTAGCGGATAACGTTCCTATGCAGGGGGGATCTTTGGTGATTGTGGTGTTTTTGTGTGTATATTTTTATATCATTTGGCACATGGTATACTGTTGCAGCTCGATGACCCTGTTGACGCCGCCTTGGCATATCGTGAGAAGATGGCTGTTTTTTATTTTAAGCACAAATGTTGACACTGTTACTCGTGTATATTTATGTTAGCCATATTGTATTCGCAAGATGTTGTCACTTATGTGTATTGTTTGGACACACGAAATTGTATATAATTAACACAATGCGTAGCCCCTTCAAATCACAAATCACAATGACAAATAACAATAACTCTCGTATGGTTTAAACTTAACTAAAGTTAATAAAAGTTGACACCAAATGACAACACACATACCGAAGTTTGACATGATACATTATAATAAGAAGTTGCCCTGTAATTTACTGCGTACGCAACTTTCCGAAGTTGCCCATTATATACATAGTAAGGTTTCCCAAATACAAATAAAGTGTATTTCTTAGTTGGCATACAATGACATACGTACTTTTTGTAGTTGACATGCAATGTGTCTTTACTAAAAACAATAGTTTATTCTAACCTCTTTTTATACTTTAGTGGTCTATATATAAGGATAGCAAAAATTTGAATTTTTTTATACTTTAGGGGTAACACTACCAAACTTTTTGATTGAGTATGGATCACCACCAGTCAGTTTCATCAAGCTATTCACCCAACCCTGAACAGTGTTGGACTCCTGATTTTTCTGCAATGTAAGTATTGCTACACAAATGTTATCTTTTGTTTTTATAATGTATGGGTTTAAAAGTATGTCACTATATAAAGGAAAGAAGAAAAAGCTGAAGATTATATGACGTTTGACGTATTCCATAATGGTGGTTTCTATGAAGCTCCTACTTTAAGGTATTTGTGTGAAAAAATCCTTCCACTTAAAGTATCTCGGTCAAAAAGGATGTCGTTCAATGAGTTTTGTGACTTGTTGAACTACAAACTAGAATGCAACATATGGGGTTCGTTTTATTGTATTCCTAAAATGAGCCTTGAAAGAGGGTTGAAAATTGTTGAAACTGATTATGAGATAAAAAAATTGTATGATATCGCTTCATATTATGGGGTGTTAGATGTGTTTATTGCGCATGATCCAATAAACTTCTCCGAATACTACTTTAAAAACTTGTATTTCGAAGCGTCCGATGATGAGGTTACTTCTAAAATTAGCAGCCATGAAAAAAGAAAGCGAGATGCTGAGTCTATGTCTTATAAGCAGCTTCATGAATGGGTTAAGGAAGAATCTCTTTCACCTTACCTGAGGAATCCTCCTGTAAAGGCTAGGAAAAAAGGAGTTCTATTTGAGGGTAAAAATCTGTTTGAAGATTTCTTGCATAGTAGCAGTGTTGGAGATGAGTTAGATGGTCCTTCTGGTTGGCTAGATGATTTGATTGGTGAGCAAGGTTGGGTTGATGTTGGAGCGACTAATATTTTGTCTCCTTGGCTAAATGAGGCGAAGTGTTATGATGGTGAGTCACTGCCGGATGTGGGTAAAAATGGTTTTTCAAATGATGTTCTTGTCGATGTGGAATGGCTTGATGTCATCCCAGAAATTGGTGGGTCAAGTAAGTCTGCTAAAACCGGGTCTAGTGTGGGAGATGTAGTGAAGACAATGGCTAAAGGGAGTGTTAAGTTTACTAGAAAGAGGTTGGGTTTTAGGAGGGGAAAATGTAAGTGGGCAGCAAGAAGGTTACGAGCACAAAGGTTTCGTGGGCGTGTTAAAAAAAAGTTCATCTGATGATCAGGTTCAGGGCAATGGAGCTTATGTAACTAAACCCTCACCAACAGGTTCATATGAATCTATTGTCAAACATGTGGTCAATAATCCTAAGTAGTCATAGCTATTTTGGCTGAAATTTGCTACAACCACAAATTGTTTCTTTAAAAAACATCCACAACAGTTGTCAATGTTTTTTTGTAAACATTTTATGGTTGTAGCAATTGTGTTATAAATTAGAACCTTTTGGGTAGAACGTACTAGTAATTGTGCACATCTTTTGTTGTTGGAAGGAGTTTGTTATGTTGCCGTTAAAAAATGTTGTTTTTTCGTCTAAGGTCAAATTGTTGTTGGAAGGAGTTTATTATGTTGCTTGGTGGCACTTTTGGGCATTTAGGAATCATCTCATCTTTGATGCGACTCATCCGAAACGGTCCATGATTTTTGATGACATTGTTTCTCGTTCTTATTATTGGTGTTTCAATCGATGTAATGTTTCTTTTTCTTGGGAGACTTGGTTGAAAAACCCTATCTTGATCTCCTTGTAATGTCTTTTCTAGCGTTATGATATTAACTTATGACTTGTTGCTCAAATGAAAGTTAAATTGCTCCGTTTCGTTAACATCTTTATAGTTTACTTGTAGTTGTTTACTTCAAATCAGTAATGCGCGGAGGTTGGAACTGCGAAATTACAAAACAATTATGTATGTCATACATCCAACCTATTTATACATCCAACATAATATGTATGTGTAGGTAATGTTTATAGATCCACATCCATCATGACTCATCATGACTTGGATAAGTAACAAATGACATACAAGTTTGCTACAAAATAAGTTCTACCATACCAAGTGTCATAGAATAATACATAAGGTAGCGTTCTTGCATCCAACATGCCTCAAATAACAGATGATTAAAAAAAGCTGATAAACGGCAAACATGTTTCATAAGCAAATAAGTTCTTGCATAAGTAAAAAAGTTACAACTGTCAGAGAGTTGAACATTAGACTAAAAAGTTTTGTGGAGTGGACATCTGTGATAGCCTATCTATCATCCCAATTGATGCCGGTGGTGTTGGAACATTCATGGACTGCTGATTAGTTGACCGGGATGTGCCGCACTGTTCAAGTTTTCATTTGTGGTCGAAGATCTCGGCTTTCCATTTGCAATTCTTGGAACACGACATAGAGCTCTCAGAGACCTCATTTTTCTTGTTGCACATCTCTGTAACGTAATATGGAATTAAAGATTAACTCGACCTTTCACACAAAATAATATTTTTTTTAGAATACAGTACTTACTTTTTTTGTCACCAACGGCACGTTACATGAACCTCGGTTGTGTCCATTGGCACCACACCTCGTACATTGTTTCTTTACTGGCTCCTCCCCTTGTGATCGGATGTGATCTTTATTTTTTGGCCTCCCTGCTTGCCTCTTAATGATAACCAGTGCCAATACAACTTGTAAGTCATCGCAAGTTTCCCAAGTAGCAACATCTTGTGCAGTATTAAACATGCCTGAGTACGTATTCTTCAATGTTGTTTCTTCTGGTTGGCTAGATGATTTGATCGGTGAGCAAGGTTGGGTTGATGTTGGAGCGACTAATATTTTGTCTCCTTGGCTAAATGAGGCGAAGTGTTATGATGGTGAGTCACTGCCGGATGTGGGTAAAAATGGTTTTTCAAATGATGTTCTTGTCGATGTGGAATGGCTTGATGTCATCCCAGAAATTGGTGGGTCAAGTAAGTCTGCTAAAACCGGGGCTAGTGTGGGAGATGTAGTGAAGACAATGGCTAAAGGGAGTGTTAAGTTTACTAGAAAGAGGTTGGGTTTTAGGAGGGGAAAATGTAAGTGGGTAGCAAGAAGGTTACGAGCACAAAGGTTTCGTGGGCGTGTCAAAAAAAAGTTCATCTGATGATCAGGTTCAGGGCAATGGAGCTTATGTAACTAAACCCTCACCAACAGGTTCATATGAATCTATTGTCAAACATGTGGTCAATAATCCTAAGTAGTCATAGCTATTTTGGCTGAAATTTGCTACAACCACAAATTGTTTGTTTAAAAAACATCCACAACAGTTGTCAATGTTTTTTTTGTAAACATTTTGTGGTTGTAGCAATTGTGTTATAAATTAGAACCTTTTGGGTAGAACGTACTAGTAATTGTGCACATCTTTTGTTGTTGGAAGGATTTTGTTATGTTGCCGTTAAAAAATGTTGTTTTTCGTCTAAGGTCAAATTGTTGTTGGAAGGAGTTTATTATGTTGCTTGGTGGCACTTTTGGGCGTTTAGGAATCATCTCATCTTTGATGAGACTCATCCGAAACGGTCCATGATTTTTGATGACATTGTTTCTCGTTCTTATTATTGGTGTTTCAATCGATGTAATTTTTCTTTTTCTTGGGAGACTTGGTTGAAAAACCCTATCTTGATCTCCTTGTAATGTCTTTTCTAGCGTTATGATATTAACTTATGACTTGTTGCTCAAATGAAAGTTAAATTGCTCCATTTCGTTAACATCTTTATAGTTTACTTGTAGTTGTTTACTTCAAATCAGTAATGCGCGGAGGTTGGAACTGCGAAATTACAAAACAAATATGTATGTCATACATCCAACCTGTTTATACATCCAACATAATATGTATGTGTAGGTAATGTTTATAGATCCACATCCATCATGACTCATCATGACTTGGATAAGTAACAAATGACATACTAGTTTGCTACAAAATAAGTTCTACCATACCAAGTGTCATAGAATAATACATAAGGTAGCGTTCTTGCATCCAACATGCCTCAAATAACAGATGATTAAAAAAAGCTGATAAACGACAAACATGTTTCATAAGCAAATAAGTTCTTGCATAAGTAAAAAAGTTACAACTGTCAGAGAGTTGAACATTAGACTAAAAAGTTTTGTGGAGTGGACATTTGTGATAGCCTATCTATCATCCCAATTGATGTCGGTGGTGTTGGAACATTCATGGACTGCTGATTAGTTGACCGGGATGTGCCGCATTGTTCAAGTTTTCATTTGTGGTCGAAGATCTCGGCTTTCCATTTGCAATTCTTGGAACACGACATAGAGCTCTCAGAGACCTCATTTTTCTTGTTGCACATCTCTGTAACGTAATATGGAATTAAAGATTAACTCGACCTTTCACACAAAATAATAATTTTTTTAGAATACAGTACTTACTTTTTTTGTCACCAACGGCACGTTACATGAACCTTGGTTGTGTCCATTGGCACCACACGTCGTACATTGTTTCTTTACTGGCTCCTCCCCTTGTGATCGGATGCGATCTTTATTTTTGGCCTCCCTGCTTGCCTCTTAATGATAACCAGTGCCAATACAACTTGTAAGTCATCGCAAGTTTCCCAAGTAGCAACATCTTGTGCAGTATTAAACATGCCTGAGTACGTATTCTTCAATGCTGTTCTGAGAAACCAATCTTTTACCAATCCTTCAACACTTGTCAACCCAGTTACTCTAGCCACATCACATACGTGTCCACAAGGTAAACCCGAAAGTTGCCATTTACGACAACTGCATGTCCCTTCTGTCAAGTCAACAATATGACCTCTTCGGTTGTCTTTCACTTCATACTTGTTCATTTTGTGAATGCCCTTGACTGTCCAATTAACGCTCTTTAAGATTCTATCATAAATTTTTGCAGTTGCCCAGTCTGAAACTTCTTCATCCAATGCATCTAACATTAAAAAGGTTTTAACAACGTTATTGTTAGTTGTTTTAGTTACGTGTTAAAGAAATAAATTAAATAAAAAACCGGACAAAACCACATGAAAAAAAATAAAATGCACATGTAATTACATACTACATAAAAGTGCCAGAAACGATGCAAATTTCAATGACATTATCTTCGTATTTTGATCGACGATCACAATACCACTGTTGCAGAAGCTGTCTGTACCAATCCATGAGCATCGTAATCGGGACTTTTCGCACTTCCATTGTTAACGAATTTATTGACTCGACGCTATTTGATGTCATGTAGTTGTATCTGTTTGCAGGGCAGTATGCCCTAGACCATTTTTCAAACCCTGCATCCTCTAGCTTTCTGTACGTCGCGGGTCTCATTACACGAATACAAGCGACATACCTGTCAAACTCAGCCCGTGTGTAAGCCTTGCATGTCTTCCAATATAAACCCTTTAACCGATCACTTTGCATATTGCAATTCATCATCAAATGACGGCAACAATAACCATGAAAGGGTTTGGAAAAACGTTCTTACATGCAAGGCCAATTGCAAAGTGTCTGTCAGATATGATGGCCAAACCTGGAACCTCACCTATGCATTCTTTCAACTTTGAAAAAAACCAGGTCCATGACTCCCCTGTCTCACCGTGGGTCACACCGGTTGCAATGGGTATAATTTGATTATTTCCATCCATTGCAACAGCATCAAGGTTTGTTCCAAGGTAACAACCTTTAAGATGTGCAGCATCGATTATTAACAACGGACGCATAAAGTGTAAAAAACTCCGAACCTATTACATTAGCAACATATTAGTTACTCACCCAAATAAGTTGAAAATAGAAAAAACTTTTCCATCCTAATTAATAAGTATACGCCGGTTAAGAAATATGCTTACCGCAACACCAAAGGCTACAAAACATTGCTTAAACCGTCCTTCATCATCAGTGTCGATGTGTGTCACTGTTCCCTCGTTTGCCAGCTTTAAGTAGTGGAAATAATACGGTAACTGCTCATACGACGCCTTGGGGCAGCCCTGAGTAGCCTGCAATGCAAGCTGCTTGCCTCTCCAGGCTTTTTTGTATGAGATGTCTATATTCAAAGCTAAATTCATATCAAGTTGTATGTCCTTTNTGCATGTCTTCCAATATAAACCCTTTAACCGATCACTTTGCATATTGCAATTCATCATCAAATGACGGCAACAATAACCATGAAAGACGTTTGGAAAAACGTTCTTACATGCAAGGCCAATTGCAAAGTATCTGTCAGATATGATGGCCAAACCTGGAACCTCACCTATGCATTCTTTCAACTTTGAAAAAAACCAGGTCCATGACTCCCCTGTCTCACCGTGGGTCACACCGGTTGCAATGGGTATAATTTGATTATTTCCATCCATTGCAACAGCAGCAAGGTTTGTTCCAAGGTAACGACCTTTAAGATGTGCAGCATCGATTATTAACAACGGACGCATAAAGTGTAAAAAACTCCGAACCTATTACATTAGCAACATATTAGTTATTCACCCAAATAAGTTGAAAATAGAAAAAACTTTCCCATCCTAATTAATAAGTATACGCTGGTTAAGAAATATGCTTACCGCAACACCAAAGGCTACAAAACATTGCTTAAACCGTCCTTCATCATCAGTGTCGATGTGTGTCACTGTTCCCTCGTTTGCCAGCTTTAAGTAGTGGAAATAATACGGTAACTGCTCATACGACGCCTTGGAGCAGCCCTGAGTAGCCTGCAATGCAAGCTGCTTGCCTCTCCAGGCTTTTTTGTATGAGATGTCTATATTCAAAGCTAAATTCATATCAAGTTGTATGTCCTTTGGCTTATACACCCTGGTAGTGTCTCTCATTTTTGGAACTAGCATATGACCCAATACTTTTGCAGTAGCATTGTTATGATTACCATTGACAGTTATTTTCGAACATGTGTGACCATCGTTCATGTGAGTTATCCTAAATATATTAGCACCTCTAACTGAACGACAGAATACGCGCCAATTGCATTGGGGTACCTTACATCTTACACGGTAAGCCAACTGACAAGATTTAACTACTCTATATTCATAACCTTCTTTTAAACATTTTAATGCTATCTCTCTGATGCATTCGTCCTTATCCTCAAATTCGTCAAACACCTTTAAAACACGTGAAGTAAAAAAGGGTTGGTTCTTTGGGTTTTTAATAACACTAGGTGGATTGGGAGGGACAGGCATATACTGGAATGTGTTATTTTTCCATTTATGCTCAGAATGCATATTTTCATTCTTGGAATCGGGTTGTTCATTAGAATGCACAACGATGCTGTTTTTGTTCTTGGGTTGTTCATCAAACAAGGGAATATTTAGATCCAAATCTAGAGGTTCAGCAGATGAAGTGTCACTTACCTCTACGGCTTCTTTCAGGACGGTGATGTACAAACTTTTGATATCTTGCCACGACTCAAACACCTCATTAAAGAAGTACACAACGCCGTCGTCGTCCGTTATGGACACCTTGTTTCTATCAATTCTGTATGATAACCCCATCAACGACGACTTACCGGTAAGCTTAAACTTTTTCTTTGCACATCGAACTAGGCTTCCGTAATCAATATGTTTAGGAAGTTGAACAAGAAATTTTGAACCTTCATACACAAAAAATACTTTCACTGTTGGGCTATTCATTTTGGTTAGACTAAAAAAAATAGAGTGTACGAATGTAGAGATAGAATAGGTTATAAGTAAAGTGAGTTGATTTGCACACCACATCTTGTTTTTGCTTTCACCACACCCTATGCAATATAGTATTCTACCGTGTGCTATACAACTTGTACAAAATGGTGCTTTTATCAAAACAAAATGTGTGCAAATACATCCCCACAACTAAATATAATATTCTAAAGTAAATATCAACACCTACCAGTCGCCCAAACAAATAAAAGTCGCCCAAAACTTGTTTATATAAGTTGCCCAAAGTACAAGTACTTATTGTACTTGTCTTTTAGTGCAATATAATAATGTATTATATTATTATTATTATTATTATTATTATTATTATTATTATTATTATTATTATTATTATTATTATTATTATTATTATTATTATTATTATATTATATAATATCATTTAATACAAACTTATATTATATAATATTATTTTTATTTTCACCAAAAAAATCTACACTTTTATATCAGCACATATTTTTTTCAATACAAACTTATTCAGTTCATACTTTTTACAAATCAAGCTTAACAAGATTCACTTCACATACGTATTATTTGTCAAAATAATATTTATACGTAAGAAAACCTACAAGCTGGCCAAATAAATAAAGTGTTGCTTAAACCAAAACGGAAATAAATTATGAGTTTAATTTATGTCAACCAAAATGAAAACTAAAAAGGTAAGTTAAATAGTAATTACAATTTAATTATGTCACCCAGCAAATTTTTTGTATAGGTAGGCCAAAAGATTTTTTACATGCAAGTTGCTTTTAAACATCAAGTGTTTTTTAGCCACTATGATTTTGGGGTGCAAACACATTAGAAAGGCTTGGTTCTTACACTTAACATCTCTCACTTCCTCTTGTCAATCATATCATCCGCAGGGTTCTTAAAGGTTAGTTATTAATATGTTTTTTTTATTACTTTTTTTTTGTTGGTAATGTTAACTTTGAATCCTATAGACAACACCGGATAGTTTTAATAAGATTACTTTTTTTGAGCATCAATATGTGTTATGACACCCTGATTTTGTGGTTTTTTTTTCTTTACGCTATCATAAAGATATTGATTGTTTGATAATATTCGTAATATTAGAAATGAAATAAGGAAACCAACATCAATGAAGTAGATTATATGATTCTATGATGCGTTTACTGTATTGTTTTTTTTTATTGTAAATACATCTGTTAAAAGCCCTGTTTTAGTGTTAAGGATGCTAATATAGGTGATATCGAACAGTTCTTATGTTGATGATTGCAAAAGGATACCGAGTTTGTGATGATTTTCAGAATGTTATAAATTAAATTAGGAAACCAAAGGCAGTGAAATAGATTATATGATTGTATGGTAGATCAGTTAAAAGGCCTGATTATCTTTTTCAAGATAACTAAATACCACATCCCTGTCTTAGAAATGGTATCGTAAGGGATATTGAATGCAAAAGTATTGTCAATCCATAAGTCTTGTTTATTTAACTGATAGATTAAGGGATCAATTTGGGTATTACAATTTTGGCATACATGTTTCATGTGTTAACCCACATTTGATTGTATAAGTGTAGGATAAGTTAATGAATAAGTTAAAGTATAATCAATAATTTGGATACGGTATAAGTGTTCCGCAGGTTGATGGTAAACAATACTCGACTATATTTTAATTGCATTTTTTGTTGACTTATGTATTGTTTGACTTATGTATTGTTCCTAAAAAATTTACAGGATGGCGCATCAATTCGTAATGCGATACGTGCACAACAGTTTATCAAGTGAACAGGTAATGGTAGTTAACCAACAACTGACGTTATCCCTGTATTAATCTGTTACATGTTAAACATAAGATTAAATATCAGAGGATGAAACTTATTTTGGTTTACATACAAAATGTTGGATGTAGTTACTTCCAGACTATTTTGAAGAGTATTTCAAGTCAGAAAATGATGTCCTGTACCTGACAGGCAACGACAGGTTGCGTTACAAGAAGGTCGTGGCACAGAAAGAGGATCGCTGGGCTCTATGGGACTTACAGTGGCAGGCATTTGTTTCTGCAAATGTTCCTGATCAAACATCAGACATTCATTTTGTGAAGTAGGGACAAGATGATTACTATGTCACAGTGTATGCAAAAGATGGGTCAGAGTGTGCTGGGTATGACAGGCGTACGATAGGCCCGCGGTTAATACGGTGTTTGTCAACCTACAACGCTAGTAGCCTAACGGTAAAACGAATAGTTTTATGTAATTATAAACTGTGCTTTATATTATAAAGAAAAATAGAGGGCTTATAGTATAGTGAACGGATACCTATTTACATCTTATGTTTGTACATGTAGTTACTTCCTGGTGATTTTATTCAAGATATCTGGCAACCGGGCTTCAAACTAATATACTCTACTGATATGATATTCTATGTTAAGAATGAGAGGGTGAAACCGTATGAGGATCGTGCTGTCAGAATGAATACATTCATAGGAGATGGGTAGGATGATTTTATTGAGACTACTGGTATAGAATCTGGCCATAGGCTTGCATTTACAAATATGGAAAGATACACATTATCGGTTGCTGTCATAGGAGTAGATGGTCTGGGATTGAGCAAAGAAGATATCCGTTTTCAGTTGCCAAAAAGGCCCCCAAGACCAACTTTTTTCCGTGATCGAAATGGTACTACATTTTTGAAACGCCTTTCATTGTTGTCGATGGAGTATGGGAATATTTTTTTCATTAACCTTCGTAATTTTGTTTTGTATTAACAGACCTGAGGTTGGAGCACCTTTGCAGCTGGGCACATCATGCCGATCATGAAAATGAGGACCACGTCATCTACACCAGATTTACGGGAGATGACCTAGTATTATTCAATAACCTAACGACGTATTACTCCAATTTGTTTTACATAGTTGTGGAAAAATATAAAGGTAAACATTGTTTTTTTGTAGAAATTAGTATATGATTTCGATGAAACAGAACAGTTGCGCAAGTACACAAGAGCGAAACTTGCACACAGGAATGTCATGGGGAATGGTTTTCAGATGTGTGCAGAAATAGTTATCGAACATGACAACATAAAGAAGGAAGAATTGCTTATACTGAAGGGGGACTGGCACCAATTTGGTAAAGATTGTGCTTTTCAGGACAATAGCATGTTGCGGCTCAAGCTCGTCCGAATCGACAAGCGCTATGTAGGTGGTGCTGATGATGGGGTTCCAGTATTTCATGTTTGCTAAAATAATGAACGCTGTCTTTTATGTGTCTAAAAACTTATTGTGTTATCGTGGTACAATCTGCCTATCAGATTGGTTAAACATATGTGTTTAGTAGGTAAGTACATTTTAACGGTTTAATGCTACGGATGCTTGGACTTCGCTGAAATTATTTTTTGAATGGTATGTAATTGCTTATAATAGGTTGCAATCATGTTAACTGGTTATAACTATGAGGGTTAGGACTTGTTCATAGCACGAGTTACAAGGAAAGTGCAATTTTTATTTTTTTGAATTTGGTCAATTTGAAGTAAAAGTAAATATCTAAGCGTACAAAGGAAGCTGCACTACTGTTTGGAGTCTTTGGTCAATGGTATGGATTCAAAAAAAAAAGGTAGTATACAACACCCAATATGCGTGCAGGTAACTAGTTGCCCATTTCACATAATAGTTGCCCAATTCACATACTAGTGGGCCCCAAATAATAGTGCACCACAAATATAGAGAAAAAAACACAACATCTTTAACATACACCATCTCACACTCACACATACAAACCCTAATTAAATAGCATCATCCTCATCAACAGCAAGATCATTTGACAGAGACATGGAATACTATATCCGTGCTACACATTGTGATTGAAAACCACCACTACCGGTTGTTGAACAAATTGCTTGGACCCCTGGAAATCCGGGTAGAAGATTCAAGGCTTGTCCCATTTATGTAAGTTCTTTAGCCATGCTTTATATATATTTTCTTGTTCTTATGTTTAACAAGATAATGAAATCCTTCATTTCGTAGGACGAACGCAGAAAATGTAAGTTTTATGGGTTTACAGATGTTGAACTGCCAAATGAATTTTACAAAAATTTGTTCTTCAAGTTAAAGGAAGAAAACAAGAGATTTCTTAAAATGGAAAAGCCTGCAATTGCAAGTCAAGTTGTTCATGGTTCCCTAAATGATGCTGCTGTTTCCAACCAGTTGGAAACAATGAAGGAGGAGATGAGTTTTATCAAGGCAAAAGTGCAATTTTATGACAAAGTCTTCTTTCTCATAAGTGTCCTTGTTGTGTTAATCTCTTTTGTAATAGCAGTTAGTATCATGCAGTAACATGTTATGTTGCTGGTTGTTTATCACTTCTATGTACTTTGAATGTTTCTTGTTTATGTATAACAAGTGCTTGCTGAATGTTAAATACTAAGCTTGTTAACAACTTCCTACATGCCAAGAAAGGAAACAGGAATATAATAGAAGACATACGTTAATAAAAAAACATAATCCAGAACCACAAATAAGAAGCGAAATAAGTCAATTGTCTAGGGATAGTTCACAGCTGAGTGCGGGGTTTCAACGATAGTTCACAGCATACAAGCCAAAAAGGAACATGGTTTGTCTAAGGATAGATAGTTCACAGCACAGAAAGCAACGAAATAAGGCAATTGTTCTACAACGATTACAGATCATTTTTTTTCAACCTTGTTCTCCCAATAGTAGTCCAGTATACGTTCACGGTACGCTAATGCTGCTTGCACGGGGTCCTTCACTTCCAGTGGTTCGTTACGACACAACCTGTATAAACAGATACAAACCCACACACCATAGTCTCCAAATAGACCCCCTTGCACCGGGACACGAGCAAAGTCATATGAGATGTCATACGTGTCAATTGATATGCTTTTACTCTTCAAAACACCGCACTGATTTAAGTAGGAAATCAGACGCAATGGCAGGTCTTTTTTCATGGTCATCCACCAGCTTCTTCTGTTTGACTTTACCAATCCAAGCGAGTCATAAAACGTAACGACATTAGTTGCGATGTGAAGCTCAGCTAAAATCCAATGTTTGTCTGGTTCGTTAACAGGAAAAAATACCTGATATACACAATTGAATATCACAATTTGTATGTGTAAACAAAAAAAATTAAAATAAAAAAAGACATACGCACCCTTTCAACATCTTTCCATGGAACTGGATACCTTACCCCGTCCGAATAGTAAGTAGGGAAAACCCCAGCAAGGATAGCTTGAGAAAAATGAGGGCTTACAACAGCCCAATCAGCCTCATTTGGTCTAAAACGCCACAATAGATCAACCCACAGATCAAGGTGCTGTGCATTCAAAATAAAAATAGCAAACTTAAATACAGAATTGCGTATCACAAAACACTAAAAAAGGATGTAGTTATGTTACGTACATTGTCAGTCAACCAGCGTTTCTTAAAAGTGTCCAGCCCAGCTAACGCCAACCAGAACCGGCGATCAACATGAATGTCACAAGGACCCCACGGAAACCAGTACTTGGATGGCTTGAACTCCTTCAAAAACATTCTGATATGCTCAGGCACATTTACCGTTGTGCGAGCATTAGGTCGTGAAAGATCCTGAATAGCAATAACCAGTTTATAATAAATATTTGACATTCTTAAAATAGAAAAAACATTATTTAAAAGAAAATTTAGTATCCTTTTAAAGTTACCAAAAATTAGTTGGATACCTCTTGAAAAGGTTCGAGGGACGTTATACTGGGTTTAGACGACCTTGTCACAGGTTTATGGAAATTTGGCACAAGTTTTGGGGAAATCACCACCTTTTCCTGAAACTAAAAGTAGGAAAATACAAGTTAAACATGGACACATTCCATATTCAACAGCGTATAAGGTTTATAACTGTTATACCTCTGCAACCATGGGAGATAGAACAGCCGCCTTAACCGTCATTGACCTTGTTTTTGGAACGCGTGGAGCATTAGATGGTTGATCAACTGCCTCTGATTTTACTGCAGTAAAACATCTCTTCTTCTTCTTCTTTCGTTTCAAGCTGTTATAAGCTATAGCCTGTTGAAACTTGATAACATTAGGTGATGTCGTCTTCTTTTTCATCTGCTTTCCAATAACAGGTGCAAATACTTTCGATAAACAAGGTTTCTGATTTGGTTTAACAACATTTAGGTATTCACGATTGACCGTTTGATTCTGTGTTTAAAACATATAATGTGTTATAACATAAAACCTACAGCCTATAAATTATACAAAACATCTATTCGTACGTACCTCAGAATCTTGGTTAGGCACGGGTATGTCTTGCTTGTTGACCGGATTACAGCCAGGAACGACCATTTCTGCAGCAAATCCTTGTGTATCAGCATCCTTGTCATTTATATGTTCACCTTCCATAATATCATCTAAGGAATACTCGTCTGCATTCTTGTCTGCATTGTCAAGGTTAAGGTATTGGTCCGTAAAATGACCCTCCTGAACAAATAAACATAAACATACATGCATCAGTATGACAGTCAAGGATACTTAAACGAGCTAATGTACATGACAATCTAAAAGAGTTCAATATATTTACGTACTTCAGCATTTGAAACAGTCTGCTCTTTGTTGAGATTGAGTAGCGATTGCGCAGCTACAACAACAGGTTGAAAAGCATCAAACGCAGGAGCATCAGGTGATCTTATTAGAAACTGCATGGACGAATTATACAATTGAGAATCATTATAATCGACCTTCCCATCTTCCGGATCAATTTCCATTGGCTTAACTGTCTCGCTTAAATCAGGGCCATAATCTTTAGCAGCAGGTGAAACTGTGGTCTGGTTTTCAAAATCATAAAAATGAAAGGTCAGTAAATATATAAACAGGTTGAAAAGCATCAACCCCGGGAGCATTGGGTGATCTTATTACAAGTAGCATTGAAGAATTAGGAAATAGAGAGTCGTTATAATCAACCTTGCCATCTTCCTGATCAATTTCCATAAGCTTCACCGGCTCGCGTAAAAACTCGCAGTCATCTGGATGAGCAGGTGAAACTGTGGTCTGCTTTTTGAATATCAGATAATTGAAAGGTTACTAAATAAATAAATTTTAAGAACATCATCATATATACTTACAAACTAACCATTGGATCGTTATGATCAGAAGCTTTTGAGCATGAATGAGATTGATGTGGTGGTAATTGTGAGGTTAAGGTGTTGACATGAGATTGGTCGTCGATTTCTTGAGAATCTTTTGCCTGTACATTAGACTTGTTGACAACAACCTCGGACTTTGATTTTAAATTAAAAAAACCCTCTAGCTTTTCAATTCTGCTTCTTATATCCTGAACCTCGGTGACCACCACGGGACTAAGAAGATAAAATTCTCGCTTCTCCATCAACGCTAATCTTCTTTTGCAATCATTAATCTCTTGGAAAAGGTCAGCCATTGAAAAATTTGATGCCACATTACTATTATTCGGTTCATTTACCCCATCAACACCATCATTCTGTACCACATTGGATGCGTGAACAGCTTCCGCACCATCTCCATGTCCATGTACAGAATCCTCGTCTTTTCTGTCATCAACTTATCCTTCCTCGACTACCCCAATATCCACACGTTCCCCACCATCTACGCTTTCACATTCCGTACCATCTCCATTTTTAGATACCACGGCGTCACCGTCATGGCCATCTCGTTGTTCATCATCAACATTTCCGTCTATCTGATCATCTACACCTCCCTCTGTTTGTCCCTGGCTAAAATTTGTATCTCGATCAAGCAATCCTTCGATAAAATTAACACTTGCAATAAACCATGGTTCCCTCATCTCCTGTAGTGTTGGAAATAGGTCGACGGTTGGATTTATCTCCTAATAAAGGGGAAAATTGGTAAATGTTTGATATATGTTAAGGATATGTAGCCTAATAAAGAAACAATGTATTAAATAGAATTACCAATATGTGTGTTTTTTACCTGTCCAAATATAGTCGAATAATCTGACTTCCCAAACGTTGCAACCTTTGTCCAAGCAATACCACGTGGTATGACATTCAAGTTTTTTACCCACCAAATTGAGCTCTTAGGGAAAGTTTCCAATATCCATATCTTTACAACCAATGAAATAAATACACTTATGTTACAATTTGTAAAACAAAATCAGTTGAAAATGAAAAACAGTATGAAATATACACAACTGTGAAAGTACAGAGCACATACTTTAACCTTAATAAACAACAAAGATAAACCATAGCAAAATCAACAAATCAAAACATACAACCATACAAAGTAAAATATATAACATAATTATAATTTTACTAAACAAACTAAACCACACAGTATCGTATAAACATAAGCCATTTTATCATGACAAACCTTTCAACTGAAAACACAAGTAACATAAAACATAAACACATTAAGTAATAAAAAAACAAAATACACCAACCTACATCTTTGAAGCAATATAACCAAATTTAAAACTCAACAAATTAAATGATAAAACTGGAAATTATTGTGACCTTGAAAGACCAACAAAATCGCATTTAAATGATGTTGGCTGTGTTTAGGAACAACATTGACAGTCCTTGTATAAAATTTCTCCCACATGTATTCGCCCCAAGGAAATGCATTCCACTCATGAAAATGCTCCACCAAAGCCATTATATGGTTAAGGATAACATTCCTATCTTCACGACCCATAAATACTAACTCGCATGCAATTAACTGACACACTCTCACAGCATCATCATCACTTATATTTGACCACGTATCACCTCTAAGAAGTTTCAGAAGATCGGTGCCCTTTACACTTTTTACAGCCATTGTTTTCTTCTCCGGAAACACACGATCACTAAAAGGGCTATCTTTTCGACCTTTAGGGGTCACTACTTTCCCAAATCGAAATCCGGTAATTAAACAAAATTCTTTCCGGCCAAACTGTAGATAATGATCCCCAATGTGGTATATAATTGGAAAATCAGGACACGTATTAGAGACAGAAACCTGATGTTGCTAAACATAATGCATCAAAAGGCTATCATTTGATGCATAGGGAAGATCCAACCAAGGACCAAAAACTGTACTTCTAAACAATGATTTACGATTTGGTTTGGACTGCAACTTACCTTTAATTTCTTTCAACAACTTAACCGATGACCTAATACTAATTTTCACATCATACAATGGATTCAAATTAGCCATATAGAGAAATTGATATAAAGATAGGAGTTCTTAAATGTTTAACAGTTACAGTTAGGGTTTGATCTGGAAGCCGGAGAGGATGAATTTACTGTTTGCATTTTCAGGGTGGGATAGGAATGGGTTGTGGGAAGGTGCATGTTTTCTTAATGAGTATTTACCCAATTAATAAGTTGCCCAAAAAACAATTCTAGAAGTTGCCCAACAATAATGTATAAGTTGCCCCAAAGTACATGTTGACAGATGTCCTTTAATATTATTTTATTTAAAGTCACTGTTCACTAAACGACAAAAATAGCCAGTTGCACAAGTACAGTTGCCCAGTATGTACAAGTTGCCCAATACAAAATACCTTACAAATACCTTACATATACCTTACACACACTTACAAGTGGTGTACTTGATTCACAATGTTTAAGGACACATGGCGCATTTATATTGAGTTGCCCAATCTTCAAAGTCGCCCGATCCAGTTTGTGNTTTGATCCATAATTTCGCATGATCTTAAGGCGTGTCAATATTATTTTAGTAAATCTTTAAGGCGTGCTATTAATTTCTTTGTTTGAATACGCATACTAAAAACTTCTGTTTATAAGAAAAGCTTCATCTTTTATATGCTACAATAGAAAGCAGTAGAATTTTCTTAGAGCTTCATACATGAGGATTGATTTGCACACTTTTATTTTTTATTGTCGCATTCTAATATATGCACTAAACACTTATACTTTAAGTATAACCTGCTTTAATTGTTGTATAATGATCTCAATCAAATTAGTAAGGGCCCGTTTGGTTCAAGTGATTTGAGGGTGGATTTGGATTTGACTATAAAAAGTATTGTTTGGTATGAATAAATTACTGTAGACTTTGGGACTAAGTCAGAATATTTCACCATCTGCAAATCCTTACCCCTCTCATTGGTTTTCTTACTTTATCCCACTTTCGTGGGCCCTTGTAAATTTTCATCCTCACATTATTTTTTTTAATTATTTGATGTGATTAAATTTAGTTTTAATTTATATTTTAATTTATAATATAATTTTAAATATTATTTTCTCTCTCTTAAATCAAATCTAAATCCAAATCCTAGACCAAATTCAAATCAAAATCCTAATCCTAATCATAAACCCATCTACAAACCAAACGGACCCTAAGTATGCTACAACCTTAATTATTAACAAAACTCTCTAATCATTTACCTAAACGGCAATCATAAAAGTGTATTTGAGGAGCCCACTTGTCCACTAGTGATTTACTGAATACTTTAAAATGATAAAGCGCATTTAATTTGAACACTCCTTTGAGACAATTCTAAAGTATTAATGTTGTATACTGCTGGTTTATCTTAAATCATCTTCAATAGGAGATAGTAGATATAAGTAAAAGATATTCATTTCAAGAAATTTTCGAGCTTTGCCCATTAAAACAAAAGTTTTCTTTTTCTCAGAGTTGATGCCCTTCAAGCCTTTGAAGGAATAACTTGATCAAAGCTCTCTCTTGTATAAATGTTACTACTAATAAAAAATTAAAAACCTTTGTAAACGTCAAGCTTGTTTTTTTTAATAAAGACTCCTTATGCCGACCACCTCTTATATCTTTCTCCTTTTTTGTTCATTTTGGTGATGGAGAGCCTACACATTATGATTCAACGGGTCATGGATAGAGACATGCTTCAGTGTTTATGTATTGGTGAGGCGGACAATGTCACTATTTCGCATCTTTTTTATTCAGATGATGCCATCTTTGTAGGGAGTTGGAGAAAAGAGAATGTGGGTGTTGTCGTTAATCTCCTACATATTTTTCATCTTGCATTGGGGATGTCTATAAATATGCAAAAGAGCAAACTTTTGGGTTTTGGAGTTCAGTTTAATGATGTCCAGCAAATGGCGATGTATGCCAGATGTGAACCCGTGAAACCTCCTTTCGAATATCTTGGTATAATGGTAGGTGAGAATATGACCAAAGTGAAGTCGTGGAAATGTGTTGTTGACAAGGTTACTTCCAAACTTTCCAATTGAAAGGCGAAAACCTTGTCTATTGGTGGTCGTCTGACGCTTATTAAATCAGTACTTGGGGCAGTTCCTACGTTTTACATGTCGGTCTTCATGGCTCCGAAGGGTGTTTTAAAGAACATAGAGGCTTTGCGTAATATTTTTTTGGGGGAGCTGATGAAAATGAGAAAAAATGACGTGGGTGGCTTGGAAGACGGTTCTTTCTGCCAAGCAATATGGGGGATTGGGAGTTAATAGTATGTTTGCTCTTAATTGTGCTTTGTTGTTTAAATGGGTGTGGAGATTTTTAACTGATCCAGAGGCGTTGTGGGTCAGGGTAGTCAAAGCAGTTCTTGGAATGAATGGTTTCAACAGTAGTAGCTTGCTTGTCTACTCTCATAACTCAATTTGGTGTAATATAGTCAAGTCGATAGAAGATCTGAAAAGAAAATGGATTGATTTGCTAGTTTTTTGCTCTAAAAGCATGGGGAATGGTTCAAATACTGATTTATGGAATGATATATGGTTTAGTGGTGTTACTTTCAGGTCCAGATTCAATAGGATATATGCTTTGGAAGATCAAAAGAATGTTTCTGTTGCGGAGAAGATGGCACAAGTTTGGTAGACCACCTCTTTTCGTCGTTTTCCTAGAGGAGTTGTTGAGGCATCTCAGTGGGAGGAGTTCGCTGCCATATTGGGTTATGCGGTCCTATCTTCAGTCGTCGATAGATGGAGGTGGACAAAATTGGGATTAGGCGATTTTGTGGTTTCCTCGGCGAGATCCATTATAGATGAGTATATTCTACCTAGCTCTAATATGCAGACTAGGTGGTCTTCTTTGGCTCCTATAAAGGTGAATGTTTTGGCTTGGCGTTTGGCTATTAACAAATTGGCAACAAAGGTTCATTTGTATAATAGGGGGCTTGTTGTCCCTTCAATTTTGTGTGGGGTGTGTGATTATGGTATAGAATCGACAGACCATCTCTTCTTTGGTTGTTCTTTGGCCGTGGATTTGATGTTAGAGGTGGGTCGTTGGTGGAGACTTGATATTCCAACGATTGGTTCTTTTTTAAGTTGGCATATGTTGTTTGAGTCTCTAAGGCGAAAAAAGAATGTCTAGAGGTGGTGTTCTTGTCATTATGGTGGCATGTTTGGAACTTATGAAATGCTAGGTTGTTCGCCAAGAAAAAACCAAGGAAAAGTTTATGCATCGATAACATTGTCACTTATGTATTTCTTTGGATTAGTGGTAGACTGGTAGATGCAAAAGATAAACTTAAATTGGGTTGCTTGGTTTCAAAACCCTTGTTTAGCTATTTCTTTCAAGTAAATGTATCTTCTTGCTAGTTTTTTTTAATAATATTGGTTCCGTTTTAAAAAAATAAAAATAAAAAAATGCTCAAGTCTTTCCCTGGGCCTCGATATATATACACCACAAGTTATCTCACATGTTACAAGGGCAAAGTAGGAAATGTGGTATTAATAACTTTACTTATTTAAAAACAGGACTCTTTTTTTGGGACAAATATAAATAGTAAGATGGACTCTTTTTTTGGGACGGAGGGAGTATTTGGTTAGATAAAAAATCTCACCCAATGGAAAGGTACTCTTGAGGTACAAGTCATTTGGTAGACAAATTTTTACGCTATGTTTGGTATGCATAACTGTTGATACAAAAGTTGGGCGTTCCTTGTTTGGATTCCTTTCCTCGTATCAATTGGATGATATTGCTTGAGACCTGCGCACTAAGAAAGCAACAAACACCATTAGGCTTATCGAGGGATTGTTTCCCCCGATTATCCTCCGGCTTGAGAGTAAGTAATCGTATTTTAGGGTTGTGAAGAGTTAGGGTTTGTAAGTCGTACCTTTGTGAGAGCTATGACGCCCTCTATATATAGACACGAAATCCTTGTTGGTTTCGTGTTCCGCAAACCTTGGTGTATCCCGCGTATCGCGGATATTTGATACACATCCTATAATTAGGAGATATCATTATCACATTCCTAAATAAGTATTAGGCTTGGGCCTTGTGGGCCAAAGCCGTATAATTGGTAGTCCAATTATTATTAAACTGGCCCACGCGTAGTGGACTTACGTATTGGTATTGTTTACCAAACGGGTTCATGACCCGGTGTAGACTATACGTCATCATGTCCCCTAGTCTAGTGTGCGCAGGGTAAAACCTGCGGTCGCTAGACTTAAACCGTGTCCAAGTGATTCCCGACTCGTGCGCGGGAAGAATTCGAATTTATACCGCCAAAAAACGCATAAAATGCACCTAGCCCCAAAAAGTGCAATTCACGTACCTTGGGAAGTGGAGAGGCTATCCACGTGCAAGCGCTAATTACCTATGCGTAAGAAGTAGGGTTGCAAAGGAGAGTTGGATAGTTTTTTGAAATGAAAGAACGCTTTTACTGGATAAACACAGTAAAAGTGGGGAGGTTTATATACTTTTCTCCCCTCCACAGAATACTTGACACGTGGATCCACTAACTCACAATCGTGGGATGGAAGTTTGTAACGGGTACAGGGAC
>LBNU01000673.1:3133-87840 GCA_014162995.1 Artemisia annua | reverse complement strand
AAAGAGGAGAATTAAAATGAAGTGTGTTCTTTGTCTTATCTCATACGAATTTCGTGTAACCAAGGCACCAAATAGGGTTCGAAAATATTGTATTAAGGAAAGCGAACTATACGAGTCAAAGAATGTAATCCAGAGCAATCAATTTGATTCATGGACTCAATACCACATTGGCGTGCAACCGTTCCGTGAGTTGAACATTTTAATTGACATTCCCCCAATTATGTGTTTTTGAAATAGATATACAGAAAGAATAGTACCAGTTGCTACTACACATTGTCCATGGTGCGTCTATACTTGAGGCAGTCAAGTCCTTACAAGAGTTGAGATCTCATGCTCTGAATGTGCATTTTTCTTTTATTTGGTATCCAGGTCGGAAAAGCAAGACTTTTATCTCAAAAGTGGTTGCACAATGACCTGTACACTCGATCGGATAAGACTATTTATAGTCGCATTCTAATCTAATGGAATGATCGAGCAGAGCTATAATTTCTGTATAAAACGAGAGCATAATCAGGGGATAGCTTCTCTGCTTGCAATTTGTGGCATGGGAGGCGGTGGCAAGACAACACTAGCACAACACATTTACAACTCAAACAAACACATTTTTCAAGCCAGCAGTTTTCTTCAAGACATCGGAAGGGACGAGAAACAACCTAATGATTTGCTTGGGCTACAAAAGAAACTTCTTACTGACATATTAGGGTGCAAGAATATAACGATATCCAATGTTTGTGAGGGTACATGTAAGATTGAGGGTGCTTTACAAATGAAAAAGGTGCTCATTATCCTTGATGATATTGTTGAAGATAACGAGTTGGATGCTTTACTTGGAACAAAGGCGTTCTATACACAAAGCAAAATAATAATAACAACAAGGCGTCTAGATATATGCGCATGGTTTAGGTCTAGATCTTGGAGGTGCAGGGTGCACAAACTCGAATTGTTGAATGATGGTGAATCGTTAACACTTTTAAGTTACCATGCCTTTGGATCCAAAATTCCTATGGAAGGTTTTAAGGATCTTGCATTCGAGTTAGCACAGTATTGTGAAGGAAACCCACTAGCTCTTAAAGTACTGGGTTCTTCTCTATTTGTTAGTGCTAAAGACACATGGACAAGAAATAGCATGATTGAAGTTTGGAGAAGTAGAAAGAATTCCCTCAATTCATTCAAAGGAGATCTTGATAGTAAAGTCCAAGGTGTCCTAAAAAAGAGCTTTGACTCCTTGCCACTTTCCAGTCATAGAGAGTTGTTTCTGCATATTGCTTGTTTCTTTGTTGGTGAATATGAAAATGACGTGGTAGCAATATTGGATGATGACTATCATGCAAATTTTGGAATTATGACCCTCATTAATAGATGCCTTCTTACTGTCTCAACTGGTGGCATTCTTCCTCGCAAACTGATAATGCATCAACTGCTTCAAGATATGGGAAGAAAGATAGTCTATGAAGAGTCCAAAGATCCTGCAAAACGCAGTAGAGTCTGGCATAATGATGAATCTTATCGTGTGTTAATTGGAAGTCATGTAAGATGGATTTATTTGTATCTTACATGTTTTACTTTCCCTATCAAATCCTACTATATATTCCAAAATACTTTCTCTAATATCATGTCTTCAACTCTTTATCCAATAGGGTTCAGATACAATTGAAGGTCTAGCACTCGACATGCAAAAGGTTGATCAAAGGATGAGATCAGAGGTAAGCGACATAAGTAAACAAGAAATACAGATTTTTTGTCAAAAAAAAAAGTTATGTATATATATCATAACTTTTACATGGGCGAGATGTTTTCTGTTCTGAAGATCTACTGTGTTGCTCACCAGTTTTGAGCTGTGACAACTGGAATGAAGTAAGGTAGACGTCTTCAGGACCACAGGAATAAGTAATTACGGAGTATAAGTATCACCACAATGGTTGAGTGGCTCTACTTAAGTCCTAACAGTTGGTGCACTAACATAACCTTGTTTACCCAAGTAGTCAATTCCAACTACATCAAATGTGAAGGAAGAAATAGTTTTAGATTTCTTTTGCACTTGTTTCTAGCATAAGGAATTTTTTATTTGAGTTATCAGGGAACTTCTCGAGATTTCGTATCTGACTCTACTCATTCTTCTGTTTCAACAGTAAATACATATTGTTTAAATGTCCTACTAGAATATGCATTATATAATTGAATTGCATGTATTCTCTTACTCTATTTCTCTTCTAAACTTTCATGATTCTAGCCTTTATGTATGATAGAGAATGCTAGTAATTCATGAAACAAGATGAGGTATGCTTATTACATTATTGCATGCTAACTTTTCAGGCATTAGCCCTTAAAACAGGCTCCTTTGCAAAGATGGACAAACTAAGATGGCTTCAGCTAAAAAATGTGGAACTTACTGGGTCCTACAAGAATTTTCCTGAGTTAAGGTGGTTATGCTGGCATCGATGTCATCTGCAAATGATACCCTCTGGCTTAATGATGAGCAGCTTGGTGGCTATAGACATGAGTTACGGAGAGCTGAAAAAGTTTGAACCACCCATGGTAGACATTCAACTTTTATTTTTCACTTTACCTTCGAGCTTCTCTTTGTTTTTGACAATCTTTATTTGTATGTGTGATAAATTAAAATTTTTATTCGTTGAACAGGTTCTTAGTTCGCTCAAGATCTTAAATCTCAAAGGTTGTCAGAAACTTGTCAGTATTCGCAATCTTGATCGACTCCCTAAACTTGAAACTTTGATCCTCTGGTATTGTACTGGTTTAACTGATGTATGTAAAACCATAGGAGGCCTCAAGAGTCTTGCTAAAGTGAACTTGACAGGGTGCAAGAAACTGTGTAAGGCATCATCTAATAAGAAGTACGTGAAACCGGAAAGGCTAAAAGCTTTACGTATTGGTGGAGGAACACCTAAAGAGCCCTTGTTTTCCTTACCCATGTCCTTAAAGTATTTATATATTGGTTATTGCGAATTTGAGTATAACAATGATCTTTGTGTGGAATTTAATGCCCGATCATTCTTCTACTTAAGTTTAAGAGGTAATCTTTTTGAGTCACTGCCCAATAACATTAATCTTCAAATGCTCCGGGTACTCAATTTGAATTCTTGTCCAAATCTGAAATCCATTGTATGTCTCCCAAATACGCTAGAGAATTTGTATACACATTGGTGTACATCACTAGAGAAAATAACATTCCAATCAGCTCGTTTCAGTCTGAAGAAGTTTGGATATGATGGTTGTTTCAAATTGTCTGAAATTCAAGGCCTTCTTAAACTGGTGCCCATAGCAAGCCTTGATGAATCAGATTTGGGGAATATGAAATGGATCAAAGCATATGAAGATCAGAAGGTGGACCTGGTCGGTGATGTGATTACTAAAGGCAGAATTTGGCATATCCAGGTTCTTTCTCTTTCTCCCATATGCATGCAGTAGCAAATAAAAACATCGTCCATCTGCAAATTATTTAATGTACGACTAACTGTAATTTCATTTGGTATAGATGCTGTACGAATACGGTATAAGGAGCACATTTCTGCAAGGCATCAAGGATAAAAGCATGATGTCATTTGAGTACACAGCATCATCACTGTTCTTATCCTTTCATGTACCTTTATGCCCTGAGAAACGCAGGATTCAAGCACTAAATATAACCACCTTATACAGATCATCAGGTGAGGATAAAGATTATTGGTTATTGTTTGCCAAAATCAGCAATAGAACAAAAGGTCTTACTTGGGTATACAACCCTGAGGTCTATTGCAAACCCAGAGTTGATCAAGATGTTGTGTGGTTAAGTAATTGGCCAATTGGAAACATATTAGAAGCGGGTGATGAAGTCAATGTGTCTATCATTGGGGAGGAAGGATTGGTAATAAGTGTGTGTGGTGCAAGCATTGAGTATACAGATGATGGTGGAGTAGAGCAAGAGGAAAACAAGGAAAATTACACAAAAGAGGAAGAAGTGATTGGAGGAGATCTGTCTGAGTTTGAGGTGAAAAAAGGAGGTCGTTACTACTATCTTTGTCGCCATGATTTCTTCAGATCAAGGACCTCTCATTGGTTAAATTATATATTTGATGACACCATTAACTATTCAGGTTAGTTCCTCTCAGAGTTGTTCTTAATTGTTTTTAGTCTTTCACATTAATTAAACTGCAAATAATGATAGATTCTCATATGACAAATGCTCAGAGTCAGAAGGATGGAGAAAAACTCGTCAGTCAATATCCTTTAATGGACCGGATCTGAAGCTTATTAAAGACTCGTATCACACAGTACGTATTTACATTGATATTTCTTTTCGGCATGAATTGCCACTATTTGTCCGTGATAAGAGTTAATCTGTTACATAGACCAATGTTTGATAAAATGAAAATATGAGCGGTTTTTGTATCCTGCTTCTTTCTTTCTTCTGTATGCAAGTATTAAGAGAGTTTGAGCTTTCATATAAAAATTCATAAATGAACTATACTAGAAATTTTGTAGTCATGAGTTTAAACTGATACTTTTTATATCTGATATTTTGGTCAAAATACTGTCGCAAATATATTATAAGCTTGGTTAAACAAAGTCTTGATATTTTTCATCTACGACTTCTAGGATATACGAGTACATAATATGACCAAGGCGCGATATATATTGAGATATATATGTATTATCTGCAAATATATTGCGCATTAATACATGTTAATGTTATACGATCTATTATGGAGGTTTAACGAGACAAAAGTTCTTAATTCTAAAAGGCCGGTTTAGTGGTTTTGCATATGGAAATATATCATTCCCGTAAATAATGATGAGTACAATGAGTGCATAAATACATATGAAAAGAGATTAATTGCTTAATAGTAAGAGTAATTACTACTAATAGTATTATGATCACTTAAGGCATATAATCAGTTAAGTGCAGTTCTTCAAGGTTTATTGATTCATATGTATTAGTTGTTGGTCTTAATCATGTTCTTCCTTCCATGTTTTGTACAATCCAGAAATTGAAAGTTGAGCTGGGAGTGAGCTTTAATGGTGAAACTGAAATCGAGAAGATAGAGAAGGCAGTATCTAGTCTTATGGGCGTTGAATCTGTTTCCACTCATAGGGATAAAAGAAGACTTGTTGTCATCGGATATGTTGATCCTGAAGAAGTGGAAACCTGCGTGAGGAAATTTGAGAAGATGGCTATGGTTTTATTAATTTCTTATATGTAAAATATAAAGAGTCTAAAAAGTCTCCACAACATGACAAGTCTCCTTTCATATTTTCCAGGCCTTTTCTTTTTTCTTTTTCCATTCTTATTTTTCTTTTCTTTTTTTTCTCCTTATATCATTCTAGTAGCTTATAGACCCGTGGAATTCACGGGATTTTAGAGGGTTTTTTATTTAAAAAAATAAATACGTAAATAAAGTAAGAAATAACAACAAACGTAAACGCTATGAAATTTTCTTGTAATGGAATAATAAGTTATAAGTGACTGATAGTATCAAATACAATGTTTGTAAATATATGTGTAATAAATGTTCATTGCCTCGTGATCTCCAATATGTTTGTCTTCATAAGCAAATGTATGTAGTGACCATTCTAACACGTCAACACAAGGTCCATTACGTGAACACTTAATAAGTTTAAAAAATATGTAAGTAAAAGAAGTTTGGGATTTATAATAACTGTAAATAAAAAAATGTCACAAAACATGTAATATGTATATTGTACATACCTATTGACTGTTTGATCATAGACCTTGAAGAACTTCTTTATATATTATTTATAGTAGTTTTTGATAGTTTATTATCCGAATCTAAAACAACAACCTTCAAACTTTTTTTGCTTTTGACACGTGAAAGAGCAACATATAGTTGTTCATGTATGAAAATAGGACATGGCAGATACAATCCGACTTTTGAAAGCGATTGCCCTATGCTCTTGTTTATTGTCATAGCGAACGACACCGAAATGGGATATTGTCTCCTCACAATATATCCTTCTAAATGATTTAACCAAATCACTTGATTGAAAAGAATTTAACCGAAATGGGATATTGTTTCCTTACGATCCTTTCATTGATAATGTTTTGATCAATATGATGCTTTGAGTTTGAAGGACCAGAGTTTGAAGATGAGCTCCATATGAATACATTAATGGGATTAAAAAGAAATAAGATTGTAAACAAATAAACTTTAATCGACATATGTGTACACATGCATGAAGTATATATGTGATAGCTTATATACCCGTAGAATCACAAAGATTTTTTAAATAATTATTTATTAAATCTATACTACATCGGTCAGGTACACTGCCTGGTGGGGATTGCAAGCTTCTCGAGATCCCTCGAGAGGTAAAACGTAGTGCGTAAGCAATCCCTACGCATCACTAACGCTATCCGTAACTGGTGGTTATAAGGGCTATTTTCAGAAGTGATGCAAAGTTCATGGGTTATGCTTGTAGTCTCCTTCAAATTTGTTTTGAAGTATAATACCGTTGGGCCTTTCATAGGGTTGACAAGATGTTTGTACGGCCGTACCCAAGATCCATCTGGAATACGTTCAGATGATTTGGTAATCTTGTTCAATCAGATATAACAAGAAACAGAATAGTTAATTATGGAATGACTCAGATCCATATCCAGATTAACGTGGTATTAGAAACAAAAGGATAAGTATGATGATGATTCATCAAAATGTTTTATCCAGGAAACCATACTCAGGGTCGTTCTGGGGGCATTGGGGTGTTATGCTAGACTAACCAATGTCATTAATATATTAATGTATATCCAAGTGGGAGCTGTTAGTTTTGTGGATGTATATTAATAAAGTATGACCGGATTCGAGCATGAGACTTCGGGATTGCACACATTACGTATGAGTTTCAATGTTTTAATAATTAATATATTAAGTTATGATTAATTATTAAATTCACAATAAATGACTAAAGAGCGTTAGGTAATTAATGGAATTGACTAACGGTCGGTAAATGTCAATAGGATACGAAGAAAATGAAACAAGAAAAGAGAAGGTTCTAGAAATCCTCTCTTGGGCTTGTTTATGGCAAAACAATGGAATCACACATCGAAAACCATTGTAAACTTGATCTCAACCGTAAGGGTATAAATACATCCCTATGTATTCATCCCTTGGTACACTTAATTCAATAGAAGGCCAAACTTCTTCTTTTCTCCTATCTTGTTCATAGGTCGACGAGTGAAGCCCCACGTAAAGGGATTTTTGCGAGTAACCTTGAACATTACAAAGTGTTTGGTAAATCTATTGTGATCAAGAACCTAGCTTTTCTCATTGAAACGCTTGTAATACATGTGTACAAGAACGAAGAACAAACACATTATTGTTTGTTGATTTTGGTGATTTGACTAAAGGTTTAGTCGATTTTAATAAACCCTAATTTTAGGGTTTAGGGTTCTTGTTCTTGATTCATTGATTTCTTGTTTTGCTAGAAATCATTAAGGTACGCATATTCTTTTATATTCGGTTAATTAATTACATGTATTATGATTCTTACTTCCGCTGCATGCTTTGATGATGTTTACTTGAATATATAATTGTTATGATATCAATTCCAACAGCTTGTGATCCCGAATTCACATTATATGCCTAATTTACGGAATCCAGTAACCCTTTTAGATAACCTGGATAAAAAAGTTTCATGTTCGAATTAGTTTGAGAAAATTAGCTTCTGAGATAAATCCGAACTTACCAAAGTTTTATTGGCTTTAACCATTCAATTGATCTTATCCTAATTCTAGCAAGCATTAGATAAAACATCAATTAAAAGTGCATACTTGACACTTTCCGTAAATATTTGTTTCAAGGGGCATTTGGGATTTGCTTAGCCAAACTGCTTATTTGATTATCACATATATATTTTGTTTGATTACAATCCTACAATTTATGAGTAGAGAGTAAGTCTAGCCATTTAGGTACCTTATTGTTGTTTTTTGGTGAAACCAAAAGAACTTCCTATCCCACATAGGTTAAAGAGAAAAAATGATTTTACTTTATATACCAAAGTGTATACATTTCAAACGTGTTAGAATAAGTATGAAGCTTACAGCGTATATTCTTTCCCATGTTAAAGTCAAACACGGGTAAGTAAGTATAACTGTAAACTTTGATATGAAGTCTTAATATTTTTGTGAAGCTTTCGTGTATATTCTTTCATGTGTTAACTTGTAGAAGTATGAAGCAAAAACATAATATTTTTGATGCTAAACGATTTAAGAATAAAATGTTTGCTAATAATACGTAAAACGTTTAGATATCCATGACAAGCTGGAAAAAATCATTATTATCTGTGCAACATAAAAGTCATCATAAGGAACCCATATTTCTTACTAGGGGCAATACACAATCATATAACATTTATCATTAAAAAGCATCACTTAAAAGATGATCAATAAATTTAAAGAATGCACCAGACTATCCCTTTATAGTTGGTAAAAAGACTACACTGCTAATTAATCGAATATACATTCGATCGATTGTCTATAAAAACACAATAAGGATCCAAAGCAAGTCACATAAGAATGAGTACGCCCAAAATAATCGAAGCCAATGGGTGAAAAGAAGCCTTGTGATGGCAGCCACTACTATGCCTGTGATAAGTACTACCTCTGCTTATTCCACGTGATCCACTGCTAATACTACTAACACGGGTTGCCCCACGTGTACGACTTCCACTACTATTACCACTGCTACTGCCACGGCTTGAGCCAAAGCTACCTCCGCTTGAACCACGTGATCCACCAAAACTACTACCCCTTGAACCAAAACTACCTCCACTTGAACCACGTGATCCACCAAAACTACTACCCCTTGAACCAAAACTTTATCCTCCACTGCCACGTAAACTTGATTCAAATCCCGTATAGCTTTGTCTTGAAGCTTTCTCTATGTCGAGAATGGCTTTTTTGGATTTGGGATTAATGGTGCTACTTGTTGATGCATAAACATGATTGATTAGGTAAAGTGATAGCATAAGTAATAACACCATCTTCATCTTTGTAATCATCATCTCCGTTTCGCCCTAAAACTAAAAATATATTTTCGGGTAAGAATGATTTTTGCAACACAACACTACTACTTCAACTAACACGATGTAATCTTTTCTGGCTTCTTGATAGGTTTCTAACCAAATTTCTGATCAAAACGATATATTAACTACGCATGCATGCAATGTATCCTAGTTGATGCATGGAATGGAAAATTTATTATCGTGATCTTCTCAAGCTGATATCGAGTACTTACGTCAACCGAGTTTAAATCAAAAGTGAATTGTTCATTACTTTGCTCGTGTCATGAACATATAAATGTACCCTAATGATCAGTTGATCCGCAAAATACTCGAACCATCTTTAAAATTCGAAATTACGTATATGTCATTCAATATATAAACAAAGCTTTGTAAAACTTACCTCTCGAATTCGATCAACTCCTTCAGTTGAGTCGGCTATGTTTCTCGCCAATAAATCTTGGTAGTTTGTTGGTTGAACGAGAAAATTTTGTTAAATAGATTGTTATTAACCCACATATGCATTTAGTCCATTGGTCAGGCTATTGTTGTTACTTACGGTCTTAGCCCATTAGCTTTGTAATTTTTTACGATACATGGATCTAATTATGGACCTAAAAACAGATGGCATGATCCTGATGGGTTGTAAAATAAGTGAGTCCCTGTTTGCAGTCAGTGTTTTTAGGTCCACAATTAGGTCTAAAATTAGGTCCATATATCATTTCTCTTTTTACTAACTTTTTAGAAAACTTATTTACCATAGTATGAGGCTTTTAAAAATGAGGCATGCTAGGGCCACATAAAATTTACACAAAAAATCCTCACTCGCTGACATGTCAGCGCGTTAGGATTTTTTGTGTAAACTTTATGTGGATGAGCAAATTTCTTTAAAAATAGAAAAATGCCAAACATGTTTCTTAACCTATCTTTTGAAATTCTGACATGACATCTTTTACGGCTATAGATAACAAGATTATTAACACGTGTATGGTGTTATTTGTCATCCAGTTATTTTTAGGAAAAGTCATCTCAACACCTGATGCTTTTGATTCATTGCGCATCTTGGTCACTCGGCTCTACATTATGTTTATGGGTTTAAAATTTGAGTGAAAAAGAAAAATGAATGTTACTTGTGTTCATAAGTTTATGTTTAAGAATAGAAAAAGAATTAGAGAGAAATATGAGAGTAACTTTTATTAAAAAATAAAAATAAAAAAAAAATAAAAAATCTTCATCCAATTTTTTGAAAAAAGATAAAAAAAAGAAAAAATAAAATAAAACATTAATACATTTTCATTAAGGAATTTGCTATACAATACTCATTGATCAGTGATTCATTCGTTAGGATAAATATAAAAGGAAACTTAGGTTTTATTAAATTAAAATTTACATATATTTAAGGTAATTTGTATTATATTTAAAACTAGCTTATAGACCCGTGGAATCCACGGGATTTTAGAGGGTTTTTTATTTAAAAAAATAAATACGTAAATAAAGTAAGAAATAACAACAAACGTAAACGCTATGAAATTTTCTTGTAATGGAATAATAAGTTATAAGTGACTGATAGTATCAAATACAATGCTTGTAAATATATGTGTAATAAATGTTCATTGCCTCGTGATCTCCAATATGTTTGTCTTCATAAGCAAATGTATGTAGTGACCATTCTAACACGTCAACAAAAGGTCCATTACGTGAACACTTAATAAGTTTAAAAAATATGTAAGTAAAAGAAGTTTGGGATTTATAATAACTGTAAATAAAAAAATGTCACAAAACATGTAATATATATATTGTACATACCTATTGACCGTTTGATTATAGACCTTGAAGAACTTCTTTATATATTATTTATAGTAGTTTTTGATAGTTTATTATCCGAATCTAAAACAACAACCTTCAAACTTCTTTTTACTTTTGACACGTGAAAGAGCAACATATAGTTGTTCATGTATGAAAATAAGACATGGCAGATACAATCCGACTTTTGAAAGCGATTGCCCTATGCTCTTGTTTATTGTCATAGCGAACGACACCGAAATGGGATATTGTCTCCTCACAATATATCCTTCTAAATGATTTAACCAAATCACTTGATTGAAAAGAATTTAACCGAAATGGGATATTCTTTCCTTACGATCCTTTCATTGATAATGTTTTGATCAATATGATGCTTTGAGTTTGAAGGACCAGAGTTTGAAGATGAGCTCCATATGAATACATTAATGGGATTAAAAAGAAATAAGATTGTAAACAAATAAGCTTTAATCGACACATGTGTACACATGCATGAAGTATATATGTGATAGCTTATATACCCGTAGAATCACAAAGATTTTTAAAGTAATTATTTATTGAAGAGCTTAAGTTGTTTCAAGATATCACCACTTGCATCACAAATCCAAGGTCCGCCTTATAGGTGGGCTAGTTTCAATCATTTCGCTTTAGATAATAGAGGTTATAAACAAAATATAAGGCTTGTATAAAAATGACGTATTTTATCATAAGATCTTAAGATATAATCGGATTCGATCTTACTTTTCTTGAACAGAAAACTAAAAAGAACTTCAAATTTATAGATTATGTTTTATAGAATATAAAAACATGTGTATATTTGAATATTATTACAATGACTATTAAGAAAATAAAATTATATTAGGATCTTGGGATACCGATTCGATCTTACTATTTCGATCTTGGAAAAACAAAAACGATTATTAGTAGGATCCCGGCCTTGAAAAACTTACATTTAATAAAACTTCGATGAACTTTATGCCCATTTTAAACAAAACAAATATCTCTAATTTATCATTTTCCAAAGTCTACACACAAAGGATGCGAAATGATGAATTTAAATTAGTTAAGCTTAGAGAATCATGTAATAAAATCTTGAAAATATGTTACGGTACCAAGAGATTTGTTTAATTTTAGAACAGTAAATTTTTTTATGAATTAAGATCGACTTTAATACATCTGATTTGATGCTTACTTCACATGTAGGATACAAATCTAAAAACACCTCATTTGTGCAATAAGTTTAGTATAATCATCATGTATTAGATCTATAGAATATGCAACTACGATGATAAGCCTTTGTTTACAAAATAGAAGAGTTTAGAAGTAACTTACATCTACATCAGTAAACTACATACAAACAGACATCAATAAACTACATATTAATTGCGCTCCTAGTACACCTCAATGTAGAACCCTATAACATCTTCATATCATAAGTTGTTAAGGCAACTTACTGTTACAAAACGTAAACTGAATTTGGTCACTTCATCTCGTTTATGTTATCACATGATCCAAACACTCTTTATTTGTGCAGCAACAAAAGCAATCTCTTCCTTGGAAAACTTAAAATTAGCAATCAACCTTGTGCACTCTTCAAGACCAGCAAATAATGTGTACTCATCTCCAAAGGAATTTTGCGGAAATATGAGTCAAACCCGAAACAATTTATGTAGTTAAAAGATATGAGTAACAGATAAATGGCCAATGATTAAACAATTCATGTAGTTAAAGATTTCAGTTGTCAACCAACCTACTGAATCAACCAACTGAACCATCCCATTGAACCCACCCCCTGAACTATATCAGTTTTCGATGCACCAATTGAACAAACCCACTGAACCCACCCCCTGAACCATGCTCCCTGAACTATGCCCCTTGAACCATGACCCTAAACCCACGCATTGTAACATAAAAGACTTACTTCGCTAATGCAATAGTTAAAGTCTGATTGTCGGGAGATAACACGCAAATAAATACGCACGTAGAAAAGTATAAAAAAGAAGTAATTACAAACACCCTTTTATTAGTCGCACTTATAAAAAAACGCATAACCAAAAAAGTAGAAAACATATGTTAAGAACTTTAATTTATTTTTGCTATAATTGAAATTATTTCATGTCTATCAGAGAAAGCCAACAACAAAAAAAGCATAACTTTTCGTCTTCCGCAAGTCATGTTCCATGTATCTTATATGATTCATCGACTCAGCAACCGGTTTGGTGTAACCGATCCACTTTGTTCTATTAAGGTTTATCAGTCCACACTGATTTGTACACAACAAAAGAAGGGGCAGGGGTGAGGATAAGGGATGTGGAACTTACATCTCTCATAAATGCGTCAGATCAACTGTAGGAAGGCTTCAGCTTCTTCAGCCATTTTCGTCACTCTTTCAAGTTGTTTGACAGCTTCTGCTGCTACAAATGACTTGTTTTCTGCCTCAACAACTTTGTATCCAGCCCGCAACCGCCACTTCTTCTAAAGTTTCACCAAGATGACAGTCAATCGAAGATAGCGATCGGAGATAGCCTGGGCCGGATCTTTTTTGGTTTGAGGTTCTGGACCTGATAACTCACATAAAAGTTGGTCCTGGTCAATCAAAATAAATGATATCCATGTCCAAAGAGAGTAACATGGGAAGACTATTGGTGCTAGTATTTTACTCGTTAGAGATAAAGCTTAACCCAAATCTGACACATTTCTATGTAAACGGGGTCAAAATGTTCCCTCTAAGTTTTACATTTAGTGAAAACTGAATTACAGGCGCGTCCCAAAAATTAAGATTTATTCCTGCAATTTTGAACCAAATCCACATTCAGCACACCTATTCAATTAATCGACTATATATATAGCATAAAATTTTACAAACGAACATATCAGAATAATGACCTTTCTCGTCTTCATTCCACCATCTGATTTCGCAGGCTTTGATGACTGTGGGGGAGCTTTCTCCTTTGACGCCTGCAAAACAATGTATCCCATTAAGTAACAAAATGGATAACTTCATTAGCTTGTAAAAACTTAATTAGCTTGTAAAAAAATGGACAACTTCATTAGCTTGTAAAAAACGAACAAATCCAACCCACTTTACCCGCTCAACCCGTTTAGGACAATCCAATTCTCAGCTACGCTCGGTAAAACACTTCTGTTTAAGACAGTCCACTACATAGTTGTGATGTACTCATTTACTCAAATTCCATTTTTATCCTGATTCACAATTATAAAGAAGGGTTCATTAAATCGAACCTTCAAAACAACAACTCCACCAGAAAGCTTTGCTAATCTCTCCTGGAGCTTTTCCTTATCATAATCAGAAGTGCTTAATTTGATCAATGATCTTAGCTATAGCAGCATACCATAACAATATTAGGCACACAATGGAGCTTTATATAAATATAACATTGTTATTATACATAGACTTAACATCTTTATCAGAAACCTATCAATTTTGAATGCCGTGTTTTTGTTCAAAGGTAATCTAAACGGAGAACAAATCATATTTTAATTAATTCAGCCATGTGTTGAGCCCAAAGCAAATTATTCTTTCGCCTTTTACTAAAAGTCGTACTTTAAAAAGTGCAATGACTAAAGGCTGGCAGATGAGAAAGTACTTGATAATGTAAGATAAAATAACTCTTATCTTATTTTGCCCCCTTGACCAATATAAATACAACATAACCAAATTGACCCAATTATAGGTTTTTAGTGGGTTGAAATTGGCAACTATACTAAAATGAACAATCCTGCCATCTAACTAAATTGGTTGTTGACAATATATAAGAGAGACAGAAAGATACTCACAAGTGATGACTTTCCATTCTTTTCTTCGTTTAGTAAATCTCTAATGGGAAAATAGGTTGCTTTCTTGCAAAGCTCGAGAAGATCTGAGCCAGTGTAACCTTCACAATGCAGCTATGGAGTCAAGGTCAATGTCCTCTTCCGCTCTTTCATCAGTCAAAATTGCAGCCCTTTCTTTGCGGTTAGGTATCCCAATTTCAAATTCCTGTGAAAGACATCTTAACGATTCCATAAACGATTCATCAAGCTCTGAAGGACGATTTGTTGCAGCAAGAACCATCACTTGAGCATTCTCTACATAAACGATTCCATAAAGTATAATTATCTAACAAAAATAGCAAGTCATTTATTTTATCAACAAAAAAGAAGAACCTACCTATGGTGAATCAAATATTTACCTCAACCTACCTATGCAATGTCAACAAAAATTTGCATACAAACAAAGCATAAGAACCTGTCCACTAAAGCAAACTGAAACACCGCAGTAGCAAACCTCTAACCATATAGACACAAAACTAAAGAACGCCCAACTATAATACTATATACACTTGAATTTGTGCCATGAGATATGAAGATTCCTTATACTTTGAAACCTACATACCAAATATTCTTACTAAAGTCTGTTAAGGGGTCCAAATTGGATAAAAATGTATTTAAGCAAATCAACCAAAAGGGAGTTCATAAATAACTCATAATGTATTAAAAAGGTGAAGTTGAGAACGAAACGGGTTGATATGTTAAAGCTATTCATATGTTAAAGATATTAAAGCTCAAAAAATATCAAAAAGGATTCAAACAAATAGTGATGCACTAATGCTTACTAAGAAAGGAAAGAGCCAAGATATGCCACTGCTGCATTGTTGAGCAGCAACTGTTGTCGGACCCGCAAGAGATGGTATCCAAAAGAACCCTTCAGCCAGAAGTCCCTAGAGCGCGATCGAATATTGATGATGGGGAATGAGGAGGAGGATAGCAAGGCAAGAGCAAAATAAGAATGAGGAAATCATAATTTCTGGCCGATTGCGAATTTTGCAGCTCTTGGGTGTTTTGCCCCTAGTTCATTTGACACTCTTAAGCTGTAACGAATAATTAACTTTTAGAATTACCTGTAATCTCGACTTAATACCTCACAAATCACAAAATGTGTATACTTTCTTGGATTAGGAGAAGTTTGTTTAGGAACTAACTTGATAGCTATGCTGAATCCAATTGCTACCATAACTGCCCAACCATCAATATTTATTCTGCAATGATCACAGGAAGAAAATATTTTAGTGATTCATATGTAGCCGCATTTAAAAGAAATGAAAGTGGTAACTAACACACAATGTGATTATGAAAATAGTTGAACACAAAGCTATTACATGGTTTCTTAGATGGTGGAACATATTTTATCTTTACCGTAATCATTGCAACTGACGATAAGGTGAGTTGTGAAGTTAACATTATCTTGAGACATTGTTAAATTGAACTTAAGGATTACCATTCTATCAGCGAAGAGTGTTTTTGGGCTATTGTGGAGATCAAATCCATGCTAACTATGTAGTATTTAAAGAAAATATGCTCATATACATAAGTAGCAAAATTAGGTACAATTTATTATAGAGGAAGCAGAGGACAAATAAGTTTGTTTGTAATTATAGCAAACCTATTGGGCGTTGCCTACATATGATCGAAGAAGCAGGAGCAAAATTATGGGACCTATGATATAGAGTCCTTATTCTTTACACGAAACATAGTTTTAGTCAATTCCAAAAAAAGCTTTAGTAACCTGGACAAAAATCATGATGATATTGTTTTCATATTAGTCTCTTGTTTACAGTAGACACATTACCCCTACTCGATTCCAATTTCCGATAGACACATTATCATATTCTCAAACTCCAACATTATACTGATCTCTTTTTTTATAAACTTACAACTGTTGGTAACACTGAAAGGCAACCACATTGATGCATGTGTTTTACAACAACATGACGAAGTCTCTTGAAAGCATCATGAAAAGCATTTTGTTATTTGAAAATGTATAAGTTGTTCAACTAATGTAGGTCCTAATAACACTTATGATGTCTCACTCAAAACATATAATTAGACACCAAGGTCTACACACATAAGAGCTTATAAACACTTGAAATCTATATATAATTGAGCCCGAACTCAAACTTCTCAAGCTAAATCATAAGAACATGATTAAAAGTAGTTATTCAAATAAGTAATCACGTATAGCCTAAAAGTATGCAAAAAATGAACATGCTATTTACTTTAAGATACGTAAAACAGTACTTTAACAGCAAAAATTTCAATATCAACTCTGGAGGCACCCTTCTCTGACTTAATGCAAATGAATGAGGTCGGGCCCATATTATCTAATGACAAACATAAACAATCTCCACACACACTTGATGCAGAATAGTAGGACATTTTAAAGAGACAATTTGTGATACCATAAAATGAAGTAAACACTAACCGTGGGCATAAACTGTAGAAAGACTAACCACTCGTTTATCCAACTGCAAATCCTACATAATGAGGAAAATAAACGCAATTCATTAATCATAAATTTTTCTATAACATACAAAATAAATATTTATGTGACATTCAAAACAATTACTTACTCTTGTAAGAAGAATTTGGAGGTATAAAAACACAAATTAAAGTTTCATGCGAATACTTTCCCGATTGTCAAATCATAATACTCATGTGTCAACCCAGTTCAGTTTGCCAATGCCTACAACAAAATAATACAAAAACTCACAATAGAAAACAAAAATGGACCAATGATATTTCATCAAACACTTGATGTGCAAGTTAAAATTCACACTTAAAATTTGATACAATCACCTTAAATTTGATTGTTGACAGGTTATTCATTCGCCATCACCTACGACAATTATCACAAAGAATAGATGAATATAAAATAGCGGTCACAAAAATTACAGATATAAACATCCAAAAAGACAAAGGAATATCAAAATCACTGGCATAGTCATAGCACGAAAGTGATAATTACCGATTTTAAGATCTGGATAGCAAAATCCTAGTGCCATAGTCGACTTCTTATGGATGTTGAGACTGGTATAATCAAATCAAAACTGTTTTGTGTGCCTTTTTTAATCGGTGCAAAAATTGAAACTTATTGTGAATTGATATTGGAGCGTGTTGAGGAAGATTGCTTCGATAGCATAAATGGGGTTGATTGCCTTTTTTGATTTGCTTTTAAAAATTTTGTGAGATTCAGTTACAAACAATTTTAATCATTTAATGACTTACCAAAAAATCAGAACCGTGATTTGAGATGTTTTGAAAGAGTGATTGAATAAGTTTGTGTCCTCTTAATTTTGACTAAAATGAGCTGCATTAGAAGGCTTGTACGCAATTAATCTCCGGCCAATGAGATGCAAGACACATCAGAAAATTAAATGAGAGAGATGCTTTAGGGGCTTGTACATTATTCATGTTTATTAGATAGTATAGATATAGATAATTTGTACGTTTATTTATTGTGCATTAAATAAATAATTACATTAAATATGACAACAGCCAGTTATTTAATACTCCCTCCGTTTCAATCTATTTGTCCACTTTTGACTTTTAAAGTCATTTTTTTACAACTTTGACCTTAAATATTTGTGTTATATAATACTTGGTGAAAAATATATAAATGAATTGGGTTTTTAATGTATTTTCATTTGTATAATTTTTTTCAAGTGTTATATAACATGAACAAAATTAATTAAGGTCAAAGTTGAATAAGGTGCTGTTTGTTTTTGTATAAAAAGTCTAAATACCTCTGAAATCTGATTCGGTTAGATGTCTTCAGACATAAGAGTGTTTGTTTTTTGTTCAGATTCAGAGATGGAAATGTCTGAAATAGCTCTTGTTTGGTCAGATGTCCGCATACCTCTTTTTTACATCTGAAAAAGAAAACTTTTTTTTTCAACCCACTATGAACTAACTGCTTATGCTTACAACGCTGTCGTCAACCACCGGCCACCACCCATCTCCGCCGCCACCCACCAGTTATCACCCTCGTTCTTCACAACCCATGAAGAATGTTAACCACTTAACCCCATTTGTCAATTTTAAAAATATGATCACATAACTTGTAGTTCTTGTACATCTTACTATCTTATAATGCATAAACCACTTCTAAAAATAGTATACTTAATTTTAAGCCTTACAAGTTTAGAAGCTTAAAGTACAAGTTATTCAAACACATCAAACACAATTAATACCATAAATGAATATAATTAGACATTTACAAGTTTAGAAGCTTAAAGTACACACCACTTTTTAATTTTAACATACAATTAACACTAACATTAAATACAATAAATAAAACATTATATACATTAAATACTATTAATTAACTGGTCAATAAATACAATTAATCAACTTATTAAAACACCCCCTACATAAGAAATACAAATAATCAAGCATATTGTACAACCAACTTAAACACAATTCCCGCATTAAATGTCACTAATACAAATAATAAAATAAATATTCAAGCCCGAACGAGCAACGGGCCAAATGGGCTCGAGCCCGAACGGGCACGGGCCAAACGGGCTCGAGCCTGAACGGACACGAGCCAACGGGCTCGAGCCCGAACGGACACGAGCTAAACGAAAATTTTGATATCCGTAAATTTATTGTCAAAAAGAACAAAATAAACGAAAATATATGATTCACCGGAAAATTTTATTTCAGGGTACCCGCAGCTGCAACGCGCGGGGACCCTGCTAGTGTAGAATAAAGAAGGAAGATCATGGTTTCGGTCCCTTTGTAAATCTGTATCTTTGGTCAGTTGAGAATTCACTTGTGCGAATGTTTTGGGTTTACTTTTTCTTATCTCAACACATAAACTTTAAAAAAAAACATCCGCAGAATGATTTGCACTTATGTATTGTATTCGTTCATAACTCTTATTTCTTTTATAAGTAACAATCATTAGGCTAGAATCTAGATATCGTTATGTCAAATTCCTTTTGTAAATTTTTTGTGATGAATACCCATATGCACATTTTAAAAGTTTTTGCAATAACAAGCAATGTTTTCAAATCCGGGTCGAACCGTCCGGTTCAACCGGTTGGACCGGTTTCCGGCCACAAAAGCCTGAGTTTCTAAAACCGGCTTAACCAGTTAGACCCGCTGGGTTTTGAGTGACCCGAGTCTTGAAACTCGGCAAGGTTTGGTCTTTTTTCAATTTCTTTTAATAAACCCGGGTTGACCGGTCGTAAATAAATAAATAAATGGAAAACCGGTGGAACCGGTTGGGCTCGACCGGGTCGATTAAAAACCAATTTTTAAAACAAAGTTAAAAAGTACTTTGAATCTCTGCAACTGACCCAACTCACTCCACTTCACTTCATATGCATCTTCATTATCAGATCAGAAAAAATGGTAGGCGGTAGACAATACTACTCACTGAAGCGAATAATTAGATCCCCAATCCTACTAACCCTAATCACAGTCACTTCATTCTTCTTCATCTACACTTTCACCACACACACTTCCACTTCAAACCCTAACCCTAACCCTAACATTGAATACTCATTCGTCAACTCACTCGAACACTTCTTAGCCCACACCAACCTCCACCATCTCCCGGACGACACCGCCGATCATTCGCCGGAGAAATTGGATGAGCTGATGTGGAGATCGGAGAGTGAGAGGATGTATAATGGTGGGGGTTTGGGAGTTGGGGGACCGGTTAGGGTTTATGTATATGAGATGCCGGGGAAGTTTACTTATGATTTGCTTAGGTTGTTTAGTGATACGTTTAGGGAGACGGTTAATTTGACGTCGAATGGTAGTCCCGTTCATCGCCTTATCGAGCAGGTGAAATGCTGTGTCTTTTGAAACATTGTATGTTTGTTATAGAATTGTGTGGTTTTGGTTTTTTGGATAGTGACTAGTTTACGCGAATTGGTTAGCTTTTAGAGTGAAAAATATATAAAGTTAATGTTTGGAAGAAAAAAGTTTTGGGTGATGGGATCATGAGTGACGGTCCTAGAATGTCAAAGGGGAAATCTTACCCTGTTCAGGATGGGGAGCAAATGTCTAAGATATATGATTTCGATTCATCTCCCAAGTTAGGCAAGTAAGATAGTTATGTACATTATCCCAAACATGGACAAAAAATGTGCACACATCGTGCTGACATTTTCTCGCGACAAAATCTGTCAACAATATCTTAGAACAAAACATCCAAACACTGAATAATTCACTGCTGCAAAATGAGTTTTAAAGCCAAATTAAGGTGTCATTGGAAAATGTCAATATATTAACTTTGAACACGCTTCCGCTTGTGTATAGAATGTGCTGAACAATACTACTTGCTTACTTTGCAAATGGATCGCGAATCAGATGAGACATGATTCTTGGCTGTCGATCATCATCCGGGTAGGGAAATCGTCCCTTGGAATCTTGGGTCAATCGAAGCCGTTAATTGTGGTCCATCACAATAAACAAATATGATTTTGGTTTAATATAGATCCATAGTGAGAAACTAGATGTGAAATTTTTACAAATTTACTTGTAAATGATGCGGCTCTGGTTAATTTCTTATCTTTATAAGTCGTGCTTGTTTAAGATTGAAAGGGTCATTAGAAGTTTGGAACTATGGTAGGTTATTTAATATGGTCATGCACATTACTCATGTTTTTTTATGTGCCACATTCCGCAGAAACAAACTTAATAGTTTAGGAGTAGCCAATTTGAACTATATTGACGAGTTAAATACTTGAAATTTTCCGCTCGCAGGGTGTTTGTGATTGTTTATTAGAATTGCTTATCTGCTTATGGTGTTATAATATGACATATTGCAGTTTGGAATAGTTTATGCAAACTGCTTATCTGATTCTCTGAAGCCAAAATTACCACTTTACATAATTATGTTGCAAGTTGCTTATTTTAAACTGCTTATCTAATTATTGCAAACAAGTAAAGCAGTTTTATTTTAAAGTAAAGCAGTTTTAATAAGCAATCCAAAAAAACCAAAAAGAAATAGCGAGAAACTCATCTATAAACGACCCACTGAAATGTTCAGAATTGCAGGCTCATTATCTGCTTGTACAACTTCAAACTGTAGAAGCACACCAAGCCCCAGTCATGCAAGCCTATTTGTTACAGTTAGTTATATGACTTTATAATGTCATATTACATGCTAATTCTTAGGCACTCTGAAGTTACCTAAGTACTTAACTCAAATAACTGAGTATGTGATCATCACTAATTATAACAACACCAGCAAAATATCAAATACCATTTCCTGCAGACTGTTCTGTTATACGCAATTTTGATTATTTCGTATCACATAAGCACTTTTGAAACACGATGCCAAACACCCCCTATGTTATCTTACACATTGATTTCTCTTGCAGCATTCAGTTGACTACTGGCTTTGGGCGGATCTAATTGCTCCCGAATCAGAAAGGCTTCTGAAAAGTGTCGTAAGAGTTCATCGGCAGGAGGATGCTGATCTTTTCTACGTTCCATTTTTCACAACCATTAGCTACTTCTTGCTGGAGACACAGAAATGCAAGACGCTTTACAGGGTGTGAGTGGATACCAGTGTTTACGTTACAGAAAGTTTTTCTGGTCATGCATAACATATTTAGTACTTTCAAATAATTATAGGAACCACGGGGTTTTAAGCTATGAATAGCCATATACTTACGTTCATGTCACCTGAGTACCTGTACTAAAACGTGTACCATTTCGTGTTACGAAGTTTCAAATTTTGTTCTCATATGCATATTTCAACCTGAAAAAAATTTGTAACTTACTCATTTACTATCCACTACTACTTTGTAAGCGACACACAATCAAGACATTGTTTACAAAGAAGTGGACACTAAATGGATGATTTACAACCTTTTTTTGGCTAGAAAATGTTTAGATGTGCATCTGAGAACACAATTTGAAAGTTAGTAACAAAAGATATAACACTTTCAGTTCAGGAACCAGGTGGGACATGAACGTAAATACATGGCTATATGTATAGCTAAACCCGGAATTACTGTACTGACTTCGGTATTTTATCATAATATTTGATAAAGAGGGATCTTCCTCTAATGGAACTTCAATTTTTGTGAATTTTAGGAAGCATTGAAGTGGGTTACTGATCAGCCTGCATGGAAGCGGTCTGAAGGAAGAGACCACATATTTCCAATTCATCATCCTTGGTCTTTTAAAACTGTTCGCAAGTTTGTGAAAAAGGCAATATGGTTGTTACCAGATATGGACTCCACAGGGAACTGGTAACATTTTTATTCCTAATTTCATACACACATCTAATTTTTCAACATATTGTTCTATTAAATGAAATTATATTGATAATTTTAGGTACAAACCTGGACAAGTGTCACTTGAAAAGGATTTGATACTTCCTTATGTTCCCAATCTCGATTTATGTGATGCCAAATGCTTATCAGAAAGTGCATCAAAGAGAACAACACTTCTTTACTTTCGCGGGAGGCTTAAAAGAAACGCTGTATGATTCTTGCCCAAAATCTTGAACCTGATACTGTTTAATATATTGTTCTATAGGATTTTGCATATTCCGGCTGCCAACTTGGCTCATTTTTTTTAGGTTGCATGTGTGTTAAGTAGGAGCAAAACATTAATCTCTCTCTGCTTTCTGAAAACTGTATTTCTACTGGGCTTAGCTTACAAACTGAGAGTCTGAGTATATGTGGCAATTTTGATCCATTTACTTATGAATGGGTCAATTAGGATTTAGGGTAATGCTTTATCTCTTATGGGTCAACTGAAAAGTCTTAAAAGGAAACAAGTCGAATTGGCTAAATGGGTCAAAAGTCGCTTAAAGTCTGTTTTTAGGGCATGAAACCTCTTAAATCATTATATTAAGTTCTTATTAATGAAGTAATTTTTGTAATTATATTTGACATGCTAAATATTAATTAAAAATGTTAGAAAGTTGGAGAAAAAGTGTGCCAGGTTAACACAACCCAACCCAGAGTGAAAAATTACTCACTTCGACCCGTTTTCCACTCTCCTGACCTGCCCAATATTTCGACTTCAACCTCTCGCCGATTAATTTGTTATTACTCATCAAAAGCCATAGATACTAGGAAGAAAATCTATTCGACATGCTTTCAGACGCTAGATTCAGCTTACCAAGTTTGCATGTGATCGTGACCTATTATATCCTAATTTCAGGGAGGGAAAATACGTTCTAAACTTGGATCAGAACTTGGCAATGCTGATGGTGTTATTATTGAAGAGGGTAGTGCTGGAGAGGCAGGGAAAATAGCAGCACAAAGTGGCATGCGCAAGTAAATTTCCATTGCTAAATCATGCATTTTCACCTGAAAGTGTTATATACCTATCTTAAGCTGGTTGTTAATGGTACGCAGGTCTGTGTTTTGCTTAAGTCCGGCTGGTGATACACCATCATCTGCTAGATTGTTTGATGCCATTGTTAGTGGCTGCATACCTGTTATAGTTAGTGATGAATTAGAGCTTCCTTTTGAAGGAATACTTGACTATCGTAAGGTAGGTGCACCATTTCCATTAATGCATCGTCATTTGGTGTCTCTTGAAAATATTACAGTATCAATAACATAATCACTCATTGCAGATTGCTTTGTTCGTTTCTTCAAGTGATGCTGTGCAGCCAGGCTGGCTTTTGGCGTATCTGAGAAGTATTAAATCTACACAGATAAAAGAAATGCAAGATAACTTAGCTAAGGTTTGTGACTATGCAAACACTAATTCTGAATCATGCTGTAACATTGAGTTTCTTGGAAAATATACTGATATAAAAGACATCATTATATCTCAATCCCCACAAAAATTTATTCATGTTACGATTAATAAAATCTCTCAGCTGTACCACTGTATATTGTATTATCATACATCAATGAATCCTGAATTCAGGTTGACACACTGCATACTTAATTAGATTAGTTTCATATTCTAGCAGCTAGATCCATGGAGGAAGAAGGTTTGATCATTAGCTGCTACAAATTTGTTCTTCAAAATTAGGCGTTCTAGCGTTTGAAGAATAATTTAAAATTTTGATATAATAAATTAGAAACTCAGTATTGGATAAACATATATGCATATTGGACAGCAAACATCCATGTGTGTCAATGACAACAAGTAAAGGTTCAATAAAAAATGATTCAGTTTTTCATAACACGTGATCATCTACATGCAAGAGAGAAGTTCATCAATATCACTGATTTCATAAGTGCATTAAGATGTTGACCTTGATGTCAGCACAATTACCATGGAATCTCTACTGGGTTGTCAAAATTGAGCATTAGTAGTGGAATTTGCCTTAATACTTGATCCAATCTTGAGAAGTAATTACTTGGCTGAACTCAATTCGAGTTCGACCTGATCATGTTGCAAAACCCAATTTTAACAAGTAATTACTCATGTTTGACAAAAGATTGCTACAAGAACATCATTTAAATGCAAAATAGCTTATTGCAGAAATGAATGATCTCTTAGCAGTATTCTTATGTTTATGCATTTTTAATGATTTTCTTTATATATGACAGTATGTGCGGCATTTCTTATACTCCCATCCTGCTCAACCGTTGGGGCCAGAAGACTTGGTTTGGAGAATGGTATGCTTCTCTCTTTTGACGCAACTAGGTCCTACTTTTAATTAGCAGTGGCAAAATGGGCACATTGGGTAACAGGTCGGGTCACATTGAGATACTTTGTGCCTTAATTTTTTATTAAGAAATAATATGGTATCACACGTTTTCAACTGTATTATATCAAGCCATCTGTTTGATTTGGTTCGTTTGATATATGGCACAGCCCAACTCAACCCATTCATGTCCCTACTTTCTTCACTCATCTCCCGTCCATCTGATTTTTTCATGCGTATGTTAACAGATGGCTGGTAAATTAATAAACATCAAGCTTCACACACGGAGGTCACAACGTGTTGTCAAAGAGTCGAGAAGTATCTGCACGTGTGACTGCAGACGTCCCAACATGACTAGCCCACTGACTCCCTAATAGGGTTGTCTATAAATCTTTTCACTTGTACTTCCATTTCTAATCATTACAAAAAGAACGATTTCCAATATTATTTATTTGTTCAATTATAGGCGACGTGTGTATGTACATTGTACAAGATATTTTGTTTGCGACATTATTATAGGAAAGTTCTTTTTGGGGTATCGAGAATCATAGAAATTGTGATGCTGAATATATAATATAGCAAAGATGGGTGTGAAGAAGCATCATGGGGACGTGCAAAGCACATCCGGCATATGCATTCCATGATTGAAGAAACATCACTTTCATGCTTATTTTTTTATTAAATTCTGTTTTTATTATTTTCTTTTAACGTCTGATTTACACGATCTTTTCCATGATTAAATTCCAATATTCCATTGAAATATTACTGTCCCTTTCGCAAAGTTTGACTAGCTATTGCCAAAAAATCTTGTATTTTCGGAAACATTGCGATTCTGTTAACAACCTTCCATAAAAACGTTGTGATGATCCTTTTACAAGATCTCATCAACTATAAAGGAAGCTATGTGTTCAGTAGTAATAGCGCCGTAGTTAGCTCATGGACGCTCTGCAAAAGCTTTAAATTTAACAAATAATTACAACATAAACTTATATCACATTGACAATTTTTGTTTGAAGTGAATTTGAGGCCCCGCTTATATAATGTATACTTTGAGACCCTTAAAGATTTGAGGCCCCATGACACCTTATACGGCTCTAGTATGTTATGATCTTCACTTCACAAAGACAAAACGATTCATTGTAGGATATCGATCAATGCGAAACCATAAATGAATACTAAAAGCATATAAATAAAACACACAAAAACTAATAAATGAGTGTATATTTAGTTTCTGATTTTAATCAAAATGTCATAGAAGTAAAGTGAAGATCTTGTCCCACATAAGTCTTTGACTTAAGAAAAACGTAGCGGTGATCGTGGGAGGGGAAATAATGGTCTACGTTTACGAAGGAACAAAAAAATATATTATTATTGTAAATGTAATAAGCGCGTAAATACATGCTTTCACGTTCACATGTTATGTATGTCACATGTCGGATGACAGAACAGCTTATATTGGTTTCTTTTTTTAATTTCTGTATATATATTAACAGATTTAGATCTCCACTAGTAGTATAATTATTGCCTCCATTTTCATTCCCATTCAAAACCCCAAAAACATTCATCAACACTTCACATATCATTTGTGCATCACCTTTATTACTAGTTCATCAACTGCATTAGCTCTCTCATTCAATCATGTTTCACTAACTTAGAGGTATCATATCGATTCTTCTACTACATTTGTTTGTTTCACTAGCGATATATAGCATGGAAAACATTTATAAGTTCTCCTGCTAAGCTAATATACAATAGTTGCAGTATCCAGTTAATGCGCTGTCTGGTCAGTTCATAATTTAAGTTAGTTATGTGAAATTAGGATCCTGATCATTCAATGCTACTGACGAACTGACCTAGTGTGTTTGAATCTGTGTTTTACATTCTGTTTAATCGATCCAAATCTAGTTTGCTACATACAGCATCTGATTCATCAGAAGCTACTGATATGATCTATCTATTAGCCATTTTAAGATGTAGTGATTGTTGTGATTTGTGAAGTATTCCATCAAAGTCATTTAAAGCCATTGACTGAATCTATTAAGTTCCGATACATATTTCTAGTCATATCTGTGCTTTCATATTACAGTAGTATTTAGTGAATATTATGAAATTAGGATTATATTATTTGAATCTATCTATGAGATCCTATGTTACTTTTGTAGGTTAAAGATGTGTTTCACACACTTTTAGTCTTTACGGTTGATCGTTTCAGGATTTTGTTAATTATGTGAAATATAGCATTGAAATCATTCACGGCTAATGATCTAGTATATCTATAAACTTTTATACATATGCATAGTCAAATCTGCGTTTCATGCTCTTTTCACTGTCGGATCCTTTCAGGAACTAGTGAATATTTGTAAAATATCCCTTCAAAATCATTCACTGCTAATGATCAAATCTACCCATAAGTGAATTTGCTGTCTATATATGTTTTAAATAGTGTCTTTTGTCTAATCTTTGCAGGATTTAGTGATATTTTGTGAAGAATTTTGTTAAATATGTCGAAACAATTCAAGCCAACCCGATCTAATCTATCTATAAGCTCCGATGCAAACGATTCACAGCCAAACAAGCCTCCATTGCCACCGCAGGTCACATTTGCCAGGCGAACTTCCTCCGGGAGGTATGTTAACTATTCTAGGGATGATCTCGATAGTGAGCTTTCAAGTCAGGATTTTATGAACTACACTGTGCATTTGCCACAAACGCCTGATAATCAGCCGATGGATGCACTTTCTCAGAAGGTTGAAGAACAGTATGTGTCAAGTTCGCTGTTTACAGGAGGTTTTAATGCTGTTACTCGTGCTCATTTGATGGATAAGGTGATTGAGTCCGAGATCAGTCATCCTCAAATGGCAGGAGCGAAAGGGTCTTCTTGTCAGGTTCCTGGATGTGATGCTAAAGTCATGAGCGATGAAAGAGGGGACGATATTCTTCCGTGTGAATGTGATTTTAAGATATGTAGGGATTGTTATCTTGATGCTGTCAAGACTGGTGATGGGATATGTCCGGGTTGTAAGGAGCAGTACAAGACTACTGACGTAGATGAACTGGAAAATAACGTTGGTGGTGGTGGTAATGTTGGTAGGCCACTTGGATTGCCACCACCATCTGGAATGTCTAAAAATGAGAGGAGGTTGTCGTTGATGAAATCAACGAAATCAGTACTTATGAGAAGTCAAACAGGTGACTTTGACCATAACCGATGGTTGTTTGAAACCAGTGGTACTTATGGTTATGGTAATGCTATTTGGCCAAAAGAGGGAGTAATGGAGGATGGAAAAGATAGTGATCATGATCATGTTGAGTCTCTGGAATTAATGAATAAACCATGGAGACCGCTTACTCGTAAGTTAAGGATCCCGGCTGCTATTCTGAGTCCATATAGGTACATCTCATGTTTCCTTTATCTTTATGTTTACTATATGATTTTGGTTTGAGTTGAAGCCATTTCTAAGCCCTCTAAATTCTAGGAATTCTATAGTTTTGGACAATCAGTTCCATAATTGAGGGATAAAATAAATCACCAAATAACCCTTCTCTTAATCTAATTTGAGAAACTTCATCTTACAGTCGCAGGACATGTCTCCCTTTTTTTTGTTGCAAAAATGTCAAATTTGGTCATTTTATGTATTAATGTCTTCAATAGTTAGAATTTTCCACCACTTAAATAGCTGAATATAAGCACATCCAAACTCTATCGGCCGCAACATGTTCTATCACAACGGATTATCGGTTACTAACTATTCAAAATCACATTTCTTCGTTTGGTTGTTATGTTATCTTACATATCTCAGCTATTTCATGGTATACAAATAAACATTGTTTTGTGGTGTTCATTTCCGCGCATTTTGATTAATTGTATTTCTTTTTGACTTTTTTGTGCAGGCTTCTTATTTTTATCAGAGCGGTTGTTCTTGTACTCTTCTTGGGTTGGAGAATCAACCACCCTAACAATGACGCAATCTGGCTATGGGGAATGTCGATTGTTTGTGAACTGTGGTTTGCCTTTTCGTGGGTCCTTGACCAATTGCCGAAAGTCAACCCAATCAACCGTGCCACAGATCTTAATGTTTTGAAAGAAAAATTTGAATTACCTACCTTACACAACCCTACTGGAAAATCAGATTTACCAGGCATTGATATCTTTGTCTCGACTGCGGATCCAGAAAAAGAACCTCCACTCGTTACTGCAAACACCATTTTATCTATTTTAGCTGCAGACTATCCTGTCGAAAAGCTTGCATGTTATGTTTCTGATGACGGTGGTGCACTGTTAACATTTGAGGCCATGGCAGAAGCTGCGAGCTTTGCTAACATGTGGGTCCCGTTTTGTAGAAAACATAATATTGAACCTAGGAATCCAGAATCTTATTTTAGTTTAAAGAGGGATCCTTACAAAAACAAGGTGAAATCAGATTTTGTTAAGGACCGTAGAAGAGTTAAAAGGGAGTTTGATGAGTTTAAGGTTCGGATTAATGGTCTTCCAGACTCTATACGTCGTCGATCTGATGCTTATCATGCACGTGAAGAGATTAAGGCCATGAAGCAACAGAGACAAAAGAGAGACGATGAACCTGTTGAGATGGTGAAGGTTCAAAAAGCCACATGGATGGCTGATGGAACTCATTGGCCCGGGACTTGGTTGAGTCCTGCACCAGAACACTCTAAAGGCGATCACTCCGGAATCATTCAGGTAAACATTTAAAACAACTTCAAACAGCAAAAACATATCCAAACACTATTTTTGCACGTTTTGTTACAACTCATTTATCTGCTTATGACTGGTACAGGTGATGTTGAAACCTCCAAGTGATGAGCCTTTACAAGGCCAAGAAGAAGATGCTGGAATGCTTGATTTCACAGATGTTGACATTCGTCTTCCCATGCTTGTATATGTGTCCCGTGAGAAACGCCCAGGGTATGATCACAACAAGAAAGCAGGAGCCATGAACGCGCTGGTTCGAGCCTCAGCAATCATGTCCAATGGTCCTTTCATTCTCAATCTTGATTGTGATCATTACATCTACAACTCGCAAGCCATGAGAGAAGGCATGTGTTTCATGATGGATAGAGGTGGTGACCGTCTCTGCTATGTCCAATTCCCTCAAAGATTTGAGGGTATTGACCCGTCTGACCGATATGCCAACCACAACACGGTTTTCTTTGATGGGAACATGAGAGCCCTTGACGGGCTTCAAGGTCCTGTTTATGTCGGAACTGGATGTCTCTTTAGAAGAATCGCGTTATACGGGTTTGACCCACCAAGAACCAAAGAACGCCACCCAAGTTTCTGTAGCTGCTGCTTTACAGGTCGTAAAAAGGGTAAATTTAGCACTCCGGAAGAAAACCGAGCTTTAAGAATGGGTGATTCTGATGATGAAGACATGAATCTGTCTTTAGCTCCCAAGAAATTTGGAAACTCGACTCTTCTAATCGATTCAATCCCAGTAGCAGAGTTCCAAGGCCGCCCGCTTGCTGACCATCCTGCGGTCAAAAATGGAAGGCCGCCCGGAGCTTTAACCATCCCCAGGGAGCTTCTTGATGCATCCACTGTTGCTGAGGCTATAAGTGTCATTTCATGCTGGTATGAGGATAAAACTGAATGGGGTCTACGTGTTGGGTGGATTTATGGGTCAGTGACTGAAGATGTTGTCACAGGTTATCGAATGCATAACCGAGGATGGAAATCAGTTTACTGTGTCACAAAACGAGACGCTTTCCGTGGTACAGCTCCAATCAATCTTACTGATAGACTTCATCAAGTCCTCAGGTGGGCCACTGGGTCAGTTGAGATCTTTTTCTCACGTAACAACGCTCTTTTAGCAAGCTCAAGAATGAAGATTTTGCAAAGAATTGCTTACCTGAACGTCGGGATTTACCCCTTCACTTCCATCTTTCTAATCGTCTACTGTTTCCTCCCAGCACTTTCCCTCTTTTCTGGACAATTTATTGTGCAAACTCTTAACGTAACTTTTCTCATTTACCTGCTGATCATCACTCTCACAATTGTCATGCTTGCTGTTCTTGAAGTAAAATGGTCTGGAATCGAGTTAGAAGAATGGTGGAGGAACGAACAGTTTTGGTTGATTGGTGGTACTAGTGCTCACTTAGCAGCAGTTATGCAAGGTCTTCTAAAAGTTGTTGCCGGTATCGAGATTTCCTTCACATTGACCTCAAAATCAGCTGGTGACGATGAAGATGATGACTTTGCAGATCTTTACATTGTGAAATGGACATCACTCATGATCCCGCCTATAGTTATCATGATGGTTAACTTAATCGCTATAGCAGTGGGGTTCAGCAGGACTATTTATAGCACGATACCACAATGGAGTCGTCTTCTAGGAGGTGTGTTTTTCAGTTTTTGGGTTTTGGCACATTTGTACCCATTTGCTAAAGGGCTGATGGGACGAAGAGGAAGGACACCAACCATCGTGTTTGTTTGGTCTGGACTTATTGCTATTACCATTTCACTTCTGTGGGTTGCGATTAATCCTCCACAAGGTCAAAACCAGATTGGAGGATCGTTTCAGTTCCCGTAAAGATTTGTTCATTACTTTATATTATATTCTTTTTAATTTAACAAACAGAGGTTTATGGTGGCCTGGAGAAATGGTAACACCATTTTCCCATATCCAATTATATTGTTTTGTAGCTTTTTTCGATTATATAAGAGGCTCTTTAGTGTTTTTTGTTCTTTTACTTCTTGAAGATATGATAGATGAGGACCGGACCATAGGCCATGGTTGGCACTTTCTGGTCTGGCCGTGGTATTAAAGGGTAAAAGTGTGATCCTTTAAAAACTGGGTCAAAATTCTAAATGTTAGAAAGACGTCATCATGGCTTTTTGACAATGTAAATATAATGATCTATGAGAGCTTTGTTTCAACTCTATAATTAACTGTTGTTAATATAATTCAAACAGAAGGTTCCATCAGATTAGATATGTAAGAGTGGTGCAGAAGCCATAAAACAAAAATTAGAAAATAAGTTTAAACTCCTAAAACTACAAGAAGACTATTTCAGCAACAGGGGAGGCTCGATGAAGCTTTAATAACTTCTCAGCAAACTTGCACCTTCCAACGGCACCATTAACCATTGAGGATGAGTTTAGTCCAATAGAAATCTTTTCTAGCAAAGGGGAACAAGCTAGTAAAGAGTTTATGAAACAAACTTCATTGTTCGAACCTTTCAAGTATAAAAACTTCACTCTCGGAAGCTGCAATTGCCTTGTTGTGTCGAAGTCTTCCTCTGCACGTGTTGGGACATAATCCTTGAATGCCAGGATCTCAAGGTTCTTCAAATTCGGAGAGCGAAAAATCATTTCACGTATAAATGATAGCATAATATTATTGGAAAAATCTATCGAGCCAAATCCTAGAATCTTGAGGCAAGGAAAAGTGGTAGAGACTTCCTTTCTAGCACCAGCTTCTGCCAAGAACTCGCACATACTCAAGTCCAAACGTAGCTCTTGAAGTTTAGGAAAACAACCCACAAGCTGAAACATACTAGAACTTGTGACCGACCTAATGTCAAGCTTATTTAATGGAAAAATCAACACTTTGAGATTTTGAAGTTTTGAAATCTCATCTGGTTTTACTTTGCCAACATAACTGTAGAAACTAATACGCAATTTCTCAAGCAAACGACTGCCAGCCGTAAGCTCCACACCTTTATGGCTTTCCAAACTTACTTCAACAAAGTCCAAGGTGAATAGATTTGGAAAACCACGAAAACTATGTGGAAGACGAAAAAAACAATTACGGAGCTTCAAACGTTGCAACTCTAGACAAGAAAAAAGGTGCCCAGGTAACATAAGTGTTGTATGATGCATGTTTCTCAAAGTGAGCTCGTTAATTCCTTTAGTAGACAAGAACATAATCCAGTGACTAATATCCTTAACATCCTATACTTTATAATCTGGTATATAGAGGTAAAACGTTTTTATAGGACCTTTGAGATTAAGAAGAATTCTACTAATATTCCTCTCATCATAAGATTCTTCGTCGTTTGGCCCTTGTAAATACTTTGAGAACTTCTCATCAAATACGAGTTTTGTGAGCATAGTCCACCTAAACCTCCAGTTACTTGCTAAGATACTAGTCCTCATTGCATCTCGTATTGGCAAACGATTCATAATATTAGTTATCACATTCTCCGGCATTCTGCTAATAACATCTTCTTGTGCCAATTTGGATGCTTCACGTGTCCTATGAATCCCTTTCATTATCTAGAAGGAAGACAAATACAAACTATAAGTATAAATCGATGAAGTTATACTCCTAAGTTTGATTTGTTTTACTAGCATTGTATTCTACTAGGCCAAAACATATGTTAACTCCTTATATACTAACAACGTACTTTGAAATTGTCGTTACTACTTATAGTTCTTAGCAAAGTCGTTCAATGCTATTATGATCATGTCCGTTTAACTAATCCGTATAATACAATTTTGATCATGAGTGTTGCTAACATGATAAAAATGTGTTCACCATCATCATCTTTTACTATACAACATTATTAACATTGGAAAATCAATGCAACTTTGTTTTCGCTTCAAGAACTTGCTAATATTTATAAGTTATTAACAAAACCAACAAGAGTTGCAGCATATAAACAAAGTTCTTCTAAGATAACACTAACCTCAAATTCGTAATGTAATGTGAATCGAAAAAGACAGAGTTTAGGTTTTAGCGAAGAAGTATGTCCATTTTAATGTTGAAAATAACAGTTATAAGCCGCTTCAAAAATAAATTTGTTAAGGTTGGGCTTATTGGTATTTCAATCCGGGCTTTAGGCTTACATTTCATAAACTTATTTTTATTTTTATGATTTAACTTTTACTCTTTTAGTCTATTAGTGTTGTTGTGAATAATAATAAGAAAAATAAAAAATACAGACAAATTGAGAATTGTCTTATTTATCTAACAATAGAACGATATTTTTATTTTTATGATTTAACTTTTGAAGGTTTTACACCTGACGGCGTCAGGTGTAATTACAAGTAGGCCGTCTAGTGTTAATGTTATAAGAGACGGCCCAGAAGACTTTGAAAGTGATTGCGTCAGGATTGAACCTGACGGCGAGTGACGATGTCAGAAGGTCGACTTGCACAAGAAGAAACAATAAACGCGACGGTCTGACGGCGTCAGGGTTTAAAACCTGACGCCGTCAGCTTTGTAAATCTATATATACTTTTCGATTTTCATTCATTAGTGTGCAACTTTGGAGACATAAACCCTAGTACGATTTTCACAGGATTTCTAGGGTTTTCATACCCTCTTTTATTCGATGTTCAATTGAAGTTAAGTTTTCTTTTAATCATTCAATATGTCTATGTGTTGTTTGATTATTTGTTTATCTTTTCTTCCTTTTAACATGCTAGCTTAAGTTTATTAGTGTTTGCTTAGATCTAATGAAACCTAGTTATTGATTGTTGATAAGTTGTCTATTGTTTAGTTGATTGCTTCGCGTTAGGTTAAGAAAACTGGTTGGAGGATTGCAAGCTTCTCAAGATCCCTTGAAAAGTAAAATCTTTTGTGAGGCCACAATCCTTGGATCAAGTTTTTGGCGCCGCTGCCAGGGAATAGTTATTACTTAGGTTTGATTTCTATTTCATTTAGGTCTACTCACTAGATTCTTATCAAGTGAGATTTTTATTTTCTTTTTCGTAGCTTTCTCTAGTCTATCTTTTTCTTTGTCCCTTTGTTCGTAAGCCTTATCATTCGCCATTATGGAAGGTGATAATATCCTTAACCAAGCAAACCCACCAGTTAACCAAAACCCACCCGAACAACCTAGAGCATGCACCTTAGGAGAATACTCCCAACATTGCCACCAAGGCTATCGAAACACCATTGAGCTCAACCAAGGAGCCAATGTGTCTCCCTTGCGATCCGACACCATCCGGTTGGTGCAAAGCGGATGTGCATTCCATTGACTTCGTTCCGAAGATCCAAACCAACATCTCAAGGATTTCCTTAAAATCGTTGACTCTATAGATCTTGATGTTGGCACTCGAGAGACGACACGCTTACGTCTATTCCAATTCTCTCTACATGACCAAGCTAGTCAATGGCTTGAGCGTTTACCCGTGGGATCCATCACCTATTGGGATGATCTCACTTTTCGTTTCCTCGCTCAATTTTTCCCACCGGGGAGAACTACCAAGCTAAGGAATGACATCTTGATGTTCCAACAACGTCAAGGTGAAACTCTTTACGAAGTGTGGACTCACTTCAAGGACTTACTTCAAAAAGTCCCTCATCATGGCATTGATCTTTCGCTTCAAGTCCAAATTTTCTATGATCATGTCAATCCATCCACAAGACAAACCATTGACCAAGCGGCCGGTGGTAAGCTACATGACAAGAATGCGGAAGAATCATGGGGAATCATAGAAGATCTTGCTCTCTATGATAACGAATATTGGAATGACCCCACGATTTGAACAAAACGGTCAAGACAATATCTTTGCCTTCGAATAATTCAAGCATTCCCGACCGGATCATGGAACTTGAAGACCAAGTCAAGTTTCTCATGAAATCCTACGAAGCTCCTAAACCTTCAAGCCAAGTGAACAAAATCACTTCTTCATGTGAATTATGTAGTGGTTCTCATGACACTCGTGATTGTATGGAACTCCCCGAAAAAGCTTTTGCGGACTACGCATACCGAAGGAGCGGGAGAAAAGTGGTTCACTTTCAAACCCGAACCAAACCCTTATGGTGATTCATACAACCCCTCTTGCATCAGTAGCTAAAATGGAAAATACTAAGAACATATGACTATAGGAAAATAAAAGAACAAGACTACCATGACTTGACATTAGTTGCAACTTACAAATTGCATCATTTAAATAACAAGAACATAGAATAACACTTGCAAACATTACGTCTTTAGTCACAAAATTACAACAGTAGTCAAATAAGCCATTTTTTTTTTCTATTAACATAGTTTAATTGCTCCCGAGATGTTCAATCATTTAAGGGCAAATTACCTGAAAATATATTTAACTTACCATTTTTTACAATTGTATGTAGCCTTCTTTTTTTTTCCCAATCTGTCAATGAACTTGCAAAATCCGTTCATTGCGTGTAGCGGTGACCTGTTTGACCTGCTGGGGCAGGTTAAACTAACGATCGTTAGGTTTATCATTGCAATATTAGTCCTTTAGACTAACGATCGTTTATAATGGCTACATACAATGACAAAAAGTAACAAGTTAGACGACTTTTATTATTTTTAAAATTTACGTACGTTTTACACGTTTTTGCACACATTTTTATACACGTTTTTATACACGTTTATACACACGTTTTTATACACGTTTTTATGCATGTTTTTATACGGATTTTTATACACACGTTTGTATACACGTTTTTATGCACGTTTTTAAAATATTTCAATACATACATTTTTATACGTTTTCGTCTGTTTTTTTACGATTTCGTTTTTTTATGTTTTCACATGTTTTTTACGACAATTTTTTACGTTTTCGTCCGTTTTTTACATTTTCGTCCGTTTTTTACGTTTTCGCCCATTTTTTAACGTTTCGCCCGTTTTTTTATGTTTTCGTCAGTTTTTTACGTTTTCGCCCGTTTTATTACGTTTTCATCAGTTTTTTACGTTTTTGTCATTTTTTTACGTTTTTTGCCCGTTTTTTTACGTTTTCGTCCATTTTTTTTACGTTTTTGCCATTTTTTACGTTTTTGTCCGTTTTTTTACCTTTTGGTATGTTTTTTTTTACGTTTTCGCCCTTTTTTTACGTTTTCGTCTATTTTTATACGTTTTCGTCCGTTTTTTTACGTGTTCGCTGATTTTTACGCTTTCGCCCGTTTTATTACGTTTTCGCCCGTTTTTTTACGTTTTCGTCTGTTTTTTTAGGTTTACGCACTTTTTTTACGTTTTCGTTCGTTTTTTTACGTTTTCGTCTGGTATTTTATATTTCAGCCCGTTTTTTATGTTTTCGTCCCTTTTTTACGTTTTCGCCTATTTTTTTATGTTTTCGTCCGTTTTTTTACGCTTTCGCCCATTTTTTTTACGCTTTAGCTCGTTTTATTACGTTTTTGCCCTTTTTTTTACGTTACGTAAAAAAAGGGCGAAAACTTAAAAAAAACAGACGAAAACGTAAAAAAAAACGGATGAAAACGTAAAAAAATGGCAAAACGTAAAAAAACGGACGAAAACATAATAAAACGGGCAAAAACGTAAAAAACAGGCGAAAACGTAAAAAATAGGGCGAAAACGTAAAAAACAGACGAAAACGTAAAAAAATGGACGAAAACGTAAAAAAACAGACGAAAACGTATAAAAATGTATGTATTAAAATATTTTAAAAACGTGTGTAAAACCGTGCATAAAAACGTGTGCATAAAAACGTGTATACAAATGTGTTTATAAAAATCCATATAAAAACATGCATAAAAACGTGTATAAAAACGTGTGTATAAACGTGTGTATAAACGTGTATAAAAATGTGTATAAAAACGTGTATAAAAATGTGTGAAAAAACGTGTAAAAACGTACATAAATTTTAAAAATAATAAAAGTCATCTAACTTGTTAGTTTTTGTCATTGTATGTAGCCATGTTAAACGATCGTTAGTTTAAAGGACTAACATTGCAATGATAAATCTAACGATCGTTAGTTTAACCTGCCCCAGCAGGTTAAACAAGTCACCGCTACATGCAATGAACGGATATTGCAAGTTCATTGACAGATTGGGGGAAAAAAAGAAGGCTACATACAATGATAAAAAGTGGCAAGTTAAATACATTTTCAGGTAATTTGCCCATCATTTAAATACCAACTTAATTGACATAATGCATTTTTTTTTATCATTGATTCAGTATTCTTTGGCATCTTTTACAATCTATCTATACACTAAATCAAGATAATTTCTTAATACGTGTCACAATTGTAGACAAAGTACATACCAAAACAATCGACGTGTAAATCTCAGAGTAAATTTCGGTCAAAATATGACATGTCTTATCCTCCACAAACTAGGTCTCTACCCGTCCGATGGACGGTTTTCTCAATAGCTGATCAAAATTTTAAAACGATATATTTAGTGTGAAGGTTCAATAACTGTAACAGAATTCACACGCAACATGTATATTAAAGGAGTTATAAAAGACTAATGTGATGTTTCGGTTATGTATTTAAAAAAATCATATGTAATATAAGTTGGAGTACCTCAAATAAAAAGCAACAAACATGCATTTCGATTGAAGTAACCCAAATAATAAAAACATAAAATCCATTTCAATAACACAAACAACACATTGAAAATGGTAAATAAGTCTAGCCAAAAAGAAAGAACCATACGAAAACATTAAAGAACAATGCTTAAATGACATTCCAGCAGCTACTTAATTTCATGTTCCATCTCCTTTTCCCTAAACACAAATTAATGAAAGAACTTGTGAAGTTTGAGTTGTTAGAATTACGAAACACATAAATTGAATGTGAATTTAAATTAAAAGACTCACGGAGTGTCATGAAACTATTTCATTGAACACGTTGATAAGAACATGATCATCCGAAATGCAAGACACAATATTAGCATCATGAGTACATGTGTTATGGTTATTCTTTGGTAGTCTAAATAACCATTGTTTCCCAACCATTTCGTAAAACTCATGAGGAATCTTGTCTCGGTTACCGGCAAATACATCATACGAACTAAGAGCAGATTTACCAATGATTTTGGTAACTTCACGATCAAATAGGATAAAAGTAGATATCCTAGTTTGCTCATCAACTACATTAACTTGCACCCTATACCTGTTTGACATATGAGAACATAGTTAATAAATAAAACACTTAGTATAACATGTTATTTAAATTCTGCAAAATTAAATCACTTGTCTAGTAAAAGCATTACAACATAAACTTAATTAATCTTATCGTTACCTTGGAACAACACATNATATATATATATATATATATATATATATACACACAATATCAGCTTTGAGCGTGATTTACGTAATAACCCTAATGGTCTTGCTCCTAATGCCCTAACGGTTTTACTAATTCTAGCATTCACAAACATATAAAATTAAGTAATATACTTGATGCCACGGGGAAGAACTGAAATTACGGCAATCCTAATTCCCCCGTGGACTGAAAAACACGCAAAAAATATTAACTTGATGTTTTACTATCAATATAAAACAATACTTACCACGTAAGCATAACAGAGTACATATCCAGAAATTTGACCAGCATATAGCATGTAGCTTCACTTGTCTTGGCCTATAATAGAACGTGAAACAGTTAAGTTGCTGCTTTTGGAACACTAAGAGCAGAATAAGTATTCATACTTAAAATCTTAAACCAACTATAATTAAAACCAAAACTGAAAGCATATAGGGGAGTTGTAGTTAAGTTTCAGTTTTGTATATGTAAGTTTTACTTGATTTGGTAAATATGCAACAATCTTTCCCTCACTATTTAAAACTTCAGCAACCTGTCTGGCACGCCGTGTTCACTATTAAGAGCCAACTACAGAACAATGTCCCACAACAGTAGAATCAAATTTACCACAAATTATTCTTTGTGCAGCAGTGCATGCATGGAATTGTGAATTTGTAGAAAGGCAACTTTTGTAGCATAAAAACTCACACAATCACCTAATAGATCAATACAATGACTGGATTATAAGGGTCGTTGAATGGTAGTTGAGGAAAAAATATATTAGGTTTTCAAGTGCAAGGAAATAGACCCTTTAGTTCTATATTCATATAGAGAAAGAGAAAACAAAGAAGTTGATCCTCATTTATAGTAAGATTAAGAGACATGCCAATTTGGTTGGCCTAACCAATTCACAAGTATGTGAACTCAATTGCCAGAAATTAAGTTCATATAAAATAATAATGTACCTCATTTAAGTAGAAATGTTAACCGATGCCATGGATAAACTAATTAACTAATTCAGTACGTTCTAACTCAAAGTTAGATAATGTTAGCAAAAACTAATGTTGCTAATTTGGTTAGAGATACTTGTACATAGTTTAATAGCATTATGACGAAGCTGCCACGAGTTAAATAGGTACTCACTCATGTTCTTCTAGTTACGGATAAAAAGATATTCTAATAATGATCTCATTTATCCTTGTACCATAAAAGCCATATTGACGACAATCCAAAGAAGAAGCATTGTGAACATATTGTTAACAAAGAAAATTCAGAAACTAAATCACTAATTTCAGAAATTCTACACTTTTTATTTTTCTTTCAATTAGACATTTCATCAAACACTTGATATGTATAAATTATAAAACTTTGCTGGAACAGACAAATTATAATGAACTTTTTGTTTTGGAAACATAGACATCAGCCACAAACGTATTCTGTTTGTTTTATAAGAATCGTAAGATGTTCTAATAAGTATATTAACGTATAGATGAAAGAATCATAAAGGATATGACAATTAACAAAACAAAAACTGAAAAACTAAAACCTTAAAACTTACCAAACGAATCTTTAATCACTTGATTCAATAATACACTCTTAAAAAGCACTAACGGAAATCCGATTATGGTTTATCCTAAATCAGAAGTTGATTATCAACTAATTAACCTTTTGTTAATAGCAGTTTAGGATTTGAGAGTGTTTGAAAATACATCTGAAAGCAGTTACATTCTAAATCCGATTATGGTTTATCCTAAATCAAAAGTATGTGTAGGTTATTTCTGTGAATGAAGTTGTGGTAGGTAATGGTGAGAAATTAACGGGGAAGTAGCCACGTCAATAAAAATCTATGTGTTTTGTCTATAATTGTGACACGTACTCTTTAATTTTCTTGATTTAGTGAATAGATAGATTTCTCCCCCTCTTAGTTTTCAAGGGCTCTAAAACTGAAATTGGCAGTTTTAATCAATTCAAAACCGTCTTTGAATCACACTTCGTACATCAGTTCATTTTTTTTTTATTTTTTTTTTAAAGAAAACAGATTGCTGGAGTTTCTTTTTTGTGAACTCATGTATGAAGTGTAATTCGTCAATTGGCAGAGATTGAAGGCCCGTTAAATTGGTACTAAACATATACCTTTTTTTCCCTTTTCTATTAATCAGGTTATTCGATTGAGATTAATTTTTATTGATTTATTGATATTTGGTTGATTTTCGTTTTGTCTACAGGTAGCTCTTCTTGACATCATCTTTGCCAAAAAAAAGGTAATTTATAGATTTTTAATTAATTTGTTAATGTATTTACACCGCAAGAAGATGCGCATAAAGTGTTTGTTTAAATGACATACTGAATTATAGCTTTTATCAAGTCCAAAAGAATTACATACATGTTTATTTTGCTAAATAAGTTAGTTGTCATGACCGTCAGTAAAGATTATCATTTTCAAAGAAATTTTTTCATGTAAAAGTGGATGAATAGAATGAGTAAGTTGCATTATACGTAAACTTAAGTGGCATTGACATAATCACATAAATGATTATGCTTGTGGGACATAAATGATAATGTTTTCTACTTTTCTTATGATCTTTTTAACGTTCAGTGAGGTGGGCATCTTGAGACATTTATTTATAGATTGGTTGATCTTGGTTATGGTAGTATTGCTTAAAGAATATTGTTCTGTGATTAGCAAATGGTAGTATTGATATTTGATTGGATTAACATTGACATGTTTCAAGCAAGATTATTGTTTCTTTATCTCATTTAAACAACTGGAATTTATCTATGTATAAAGTGTTGCATGTTTACCTAGGAGGTGTACATGTTCTTTCTATTAGTGAATTACTCCACATCACTCATGATTTTTTAGTCAATTCTATTATTGAAATATGTTATAAAAAAAATTAGTAGTTTTTCGTGTTTGCCTTATGTTGCTTATCTTAATGAAAATAGGTTGAAACCTGTTTATAATTTAGTAGAAAAGCAGTTCAAATAAGCAAGCCCAAACACCCCTTAAATGCTTATTTAGTCAAAAAAAGAAGAGATCAGCATTTTTTTCCAATTTACAAACACTATAAAGCACTAATTTCCATTAAGAAAGAGCACTTGCTACGTATAAATTTTCACAACTTGAGACTCCGACTTGATTTCATTTATTCTAATAAAGGTTTTGGGACAACCAGTATATAGAATATACCATTTAGATAAATGTGGTAAGTACTCATTAAATATAGTTGTAAGTAACTCAATTATGATACTAACTGATAGTAATGAGTTAGAATGTGTCTCATACACCTTAACTAACTTATCTTCTTAGTTTTAGCGAAAGTGAGCAGTTATAGTGTTTAAGATTGCTTATTTAACTTATCTGCTTAGTTTTCAGTGTTTGGCTAAAATTTCTTAGATGCTCGCACTTAAGCAGTGGTATAGAAACTTCATAAACTGGTGTTTTGCGTAAAATTTAACACTTAATATGTAGACATTCTCATGAGTTGAAAATATGAGATGCTTTCTTTTTGCTGACAAGGGTTTTTGGCTAATTAGAGACTATAAATTATCTTCTTGATCAATGTGGAAAGTACTAAAAAATATATATACTTTTAGTCAACTCTTTGATAATATCGACTATGAGTTGAATGTTTGAGGTTATGGATCTCTTATTTAACGTATTAACTTAAAAAGACTAATTGAGTAGAACTGATCCTTTGGCTAAAATTAATGCTTATATTATTCAATAAGCACTTGATCCAAACAAGTTGGCACATGCTTTTTTCTTTAAACCAACAAGATATTCAGTGGTTATTTACTCTTAAAAGAGAGGATACGCAATTAGCTAATTACTTTGTATACGTTTTGTGGGTTATAACTGTGGACATGAATTTTTTTGTTAATAAACATTTTGGGCTAACCAGAAGGCCATAATGTATTGTTCTAATCAATGTGGTAAGTATTATCAAATTATTTTTGCTCATGTTATGATGATACCTATTATTAAGTATGAGTTAAAGGGTGATTGGGATTACTTATTTAAGCACCTGGGGTATACGTGACTATGTATCTAACTTTGTTCTATTTGGTTGATTGGTCTTATTTTGTACATGTATGCTTTTTTTGTTGCTGTTTTGAAATGTTTCATTATTAAATATGTGTAGTTCTTTTTTCTCTTCTCTCAAATCACTCGGGGGATGAAAGAGTTGCAAGATCATGAGTCCAAGAAGATAATTGTGCATTTAACAATGATGACAAGTTTGCAAATCGTACACAAGATTAATGTATAACTTCTTTATTTAACTACAATCTTATAAGTGTGTGTTTGAACTTATATAGGGGTTTTGAGCGGGGTGGCGTGGTGTAGAGTCTTTGTAAATGGTGCAACAAGTTGATCCCGGAATTGGTCGATTCGGAATCGACTGGATTGGAGGAATTGGCCAATTCAGAGCCACAAGGATCTTCAACGGGTTCGGAAATCTTTTTATTCGAGGCTGCCAGCCCAATTCTATTTGAAAAGCTTATTGGTATTGGATCTAAGGTAACTTGCTTCTTTGTTTTGTGTTGCTTTAGAGTTGGTACATTTCATTTTGGCATCTCCCATTCTTTATTGAGTAAATCCTAGCTACAAATTGAGTTGCAGTTCCTACCCATTTACTTAAGAATACTTTATTTGGGTTTCTATCCAATCAAAATACTTAGCTAAAACGGGCAAAGGAATATTTCAAAGTCTATTTTTGCATATCCAAACCAATTTCATGGATAATTAAGTTACTTTAACTTAGAAGATGACCCACACGGGTGGGAATTGTTTAGTTTTAGGGTGTCATTTTAATGCTTTTGTTCATGTAGCATATCCAGATTTTAACTACTATCATCAACAAGTAACCTGTTTCCATCTTTATGTCATTAATAGTTGAAGTTATATGCTAAATGAGTACATGTTTCCAAATTTCGCTAACATGTACTCTTGAGTGTGGTAAGTTCTATGATTAATTAACAAGTAATTAATTTGCACCAGTCCCTACCACAACTTCATTCACAGAAATAAGCCACTCTTTTTCTGCAACAAATAACCGGTCTTGATTCAACTGCCTCCCCTCTTTCCTATTCACTTCACGATTAATTCACTGCCCCTAACCGTATGGTATTCATCAATTTTAACAATAACTTCATTGAGTGGAATTGTTCGATTTCCATATGGTAAGAGTTGATTAAACCCCTGATATAGAGCATTGCTTGATTTTGATGGAGTCGTTGTTTGAATCTGTTTGTCAATTTTATTTATTGTGAAATGGATGCTTGATGATGTGTGTGTCAACTCCAAATCTTAGAGGCAATTTGGTCGTCCTTACTGATGTTAACACATTGATTTAATTTTGTTATCAAGGGTTATAAATTGTTAGTGTTTGTGAATGTGGATCTTTTAGTTGATGTTACTTGCTCTTCTATAATCCTTTCGGTAACAATATGAACTTTTATAATTGTGCCATAGGAATGCCTTTCAAGTTTAAGTTATTAAAAATCTTAGATTCTAATTACTTCAAGGGTTGTTCTTGTCTCATTTTTCAAAAGATATCATTAGCATTGAGATTGATCAAGTTCCTACTTATTTAAGTTTCGAACTACAAGAGCAACTTAGTTCTTAAAGTTTGCTGCTAAGTTGAGCAAACAAGTTGTTTTCTCTACGGGGTTGGGAAGGACTAGTGTATTAATTTGTTGATGTCCCAATTTTGATTTTTTTTCTAACATTTTGCCACTAAGATATGTGCATAATCTATATAAATACGGCCACAGATATGATTTTGTTGGATTAGTTGGCCAAAAGGTTGGAAATCATGGTTTCCAATTTTATATATTTTTTAATAACAAACTAATTAATATTTAATTTACATGCATTTGGATGCTAGAAGCTGGATTTCTTGTCTTAGCAGATGGTGGAGTTTGTTGCATTAAACAGAAGGCCCAACTGTTGGATTAAGATGTAACATAAAAAACGTGTGAGTAATGCTTCTAATCAAGGAACAAACGCAATATTTTTGTTTATCTTTGGCTTGTGGAAAAACTGTAAATGAACAAGTTTCATGCTATGTTTTTTGTGATGCAGTGTATGGACATGCAACGACATAAATGTGTGGTGAAGATAAAGACATATATGTGGATTATCTCCATTGCCATCATCTTCCATTCTTTCACAAGCATGAGGGTTATTCGTGCACGTACTCATTATCTTCTAATATAAAAAAAGTAAGTATTAAATATTTACTTATAACAATGTTTGGTTATGTCAATTGGGTCAAACTGAAAGTCTCCCAAGTTGTTTTTTTCTACATAAAACCACATAAATTGCTTTACTTAACAACTTATATCTATTACTATCATGAGTAATGATCTTAACTTTTAAATTGTTTAACTTGATCTATTTATTGACTTAATGGTACCAAGTGCGGAAGTGTTCGACAAATATGCTTCTTTGACTTTGGCATAATATATGTTTGTGCAAGTCATAGTACATGTTTGTGCAAGTCATAATACATGTTTGTGTAAGTCAGCCTATTACCATTTTACCAATAAATGTAACACGCAATTTCATATATGATCCTATGATTTTCATTTCTAGATGTGCAAATTTGGGATACTCTTAGGACCGAGTAACATGTTTAAATGACAGTCTGTGACTTCATGACAGGATAGGAGTGTACAGAAAAATACATGAGTGGCTGGGGTGAGTAAGTGGAGTTCTTCCATGGCGAATCGATGGATCAAAGGTATTAAAAAGTCAACCATATCTAAATTTAATCATTCGATATTTAGTTCTTTGATTCTTGGCCATTTTAATCAAGTAATTTGTCAGATGTTAATATGACCAAAACGTTAACATGACTAGCAAGCTAGATGTTCTTGCAGCGCTAATAGTTATAGGTGTTCCATAATATATTTATTTTGGTTTATTTTATGATAATTGTAGTGATCGAGTGCATAACTGATTGGTTGGTATGTATCTTTTTGTGTTTTCAGATTATAACTGGGCATAGATTACACTTGGAGAAAGTAAGTTAATTGTTGCAATATAACTTCAAATATAATAGATTAGATTTTGGAGAAAGTAATTTGCATAATCATCCGGCAGAAACTTTTCTTCCGGCTATAAAGCTAGAAAAAGTCAGCTTATTGAGTCCTTTATAACAATGCACTGAGATATGGTTCTTTTTAGAGATAGCAAAATGGGTGCATTACACGGGTTAGTTAATGGGTCATATAGTAACATTTAATGCAAGTTTAGACGGGCAAGGTTTTTTTTGTTTTTTGTTTTTTTTGTGGTGATAAGTTTGCATGACAGTTAAACTATATAAACCTCGAAATGCCATATTTACCCAACTTACAAAATAATAATGCATAATGTGCAATGATTTTGTTGCATGTCTGGGGAAATATGGAATTTTGATGTTTTGATTGGGGAAATGTGGAATTGCCCCCTTTTTTTATTAGAAGAGCAAACTCACACACAACTACAGTATATGAAAATATTCTCACACAATTACAACAATGTCACTTTCATCCCTTGATGGACTTGAACCGACAACCTCTAGGTTGGGGACGCAACCATCTCATGGATACCAATAGACCAAAGGACCGTTGGTGTAGTAAGTGTATATTTATATCTATAGTGTTCGCAGGTCCGATCGAAGAAGCGAGAATTGATGGATTAGTGACCATATAACATTAATATCTACGATGAATAAATATACAACAAATGAGATGATAGTTACGCGTATGATGATCCTTATATGGTGTTCGAAGTAAGTATAGATTCCTGGAAATGGGCGCTTTTATGAATCATTATATGTTTTGTTGTATAACAATCTCATAATGTGATTAGAGATCATTTTTGTGATTTAATGGTAAAGTTGATCAAATTTGCTTTAACAGGAAAAGTGAGACGAAACTATGATGCGTTTCATACTGTAACAAGAGTGGCTATGTCGCTTCCAAGACAATGAAGGTGATAATAAATACAGTAATGAATCAAAACTTAAAAGTTCAACCCAAATAAGTTATTATGGTATTTAGTCAAATCAAATTTTGACAGAGCGCCTTTTAACTACATAACTCTTTACATGTAATTTGAACGTTTGTTTATGATTCGTTTAAAACCAACGTATATTATATATTTCTCAAAGGAATCCGCTAGAAATACGGATAACCCGAGGTCGTAGTCCGGGTGAAGGTGAATGGAACCGTAGTTAACGATTCGTGAATTTGTGTAGTGAAAAGTGAAATAAAAGTGAATATGTGGAATTTATACTACAAATAAAACTTAAACGCAAACTAAAGGGTACGGGGATCAAATAAAGGCCAAGGGAAACTAATTACGCAAAACCCGAGCTAATCCCGGGTTTTATAAAACAATTACTTAAAGGAAAAGGGCTACGGGGGAATAACTAAATTTTAAAAAATTACTAAATGTAAATAATAACTTTTTGGAAAACTAAAAATATTTTATAACTTTTTATTTAATTAGAAATGATTTAATATTAATTTAACTATTAAAATATATTAAAAATGCAAATAATTAAGAAAAATGAAAAAAATTTAATTTTGAAAATTCTAATTTAACTTAAAACTAATTTTAGAAATGAAAAATATTTTTTTTTGGATTTTTTATAAATTTATATCAATTAAAAAGGAATTTAAAATACTTAAAAACTAATTTTAATTAAAAGAAATAGTAAATAAACTTATAAAAATCTAAAATTTTGCAAATAAATCTAAAATAATATTCTAATCCTAGGAAAATTAAAAATTTCAGAAACCTAAGCCTTAATAAGCTGATCTAGCAATAAGCAGTTACAAATAAGCACTTCTAATAAGCTATTAAGCAATATATGGCACACAGAGCTCAAGAACAGTAGCAACAGCATTTATAAGCATGAAACATCTCATGAAATTCAAATAAGCATACAGAAAAGCCAAATAAGCACTTATGCAGTTGAACTAGTTGGACAGAAACAAGGTGTGAACAGACAGTTTTAAGCAGGTAAATAAGCCACCTAATAAGCTAATTTATGGAAGGTTAAGGGGGCAAAAGTTAGGTCACCCAGCAGACAATACAAAATTGCAAAAAGCCCTAATTCTAACAAGCTAATTGAACACTAATTTTAGCAAAGTTCAGTAGTGAAAAAAACTGGTACAAGAAAACTAGTGAAGACTTTGACTTTTTGTTACTGCAAAGCTAGTTGACTAATCTGGATTTTAACAGCTTAAATCTACTCCTACATGTTTATTGAGCAAGATTAACCACTAAAAACACAAATAATAACACAAAATGTCACAGTAGAATGATTAACAGATTCAGGATTTCTCTAATGCAAGCACAATTGAGAAATTAAGTGAGATTTGACTTTTTATAGTAAAACCTACCAGTTTTATGCCATTTAGGTCCTAACCTATCCTACTGCAGTCTAAGTGAGCAAGAAACATATCAAATTACCACAAAGATCAACCAGAAACACTCAGATCCAAACACCCCTTTATCAAGCCTAATATACTACAACTATGTGTTTTATCCTTAAACTAACTGTTTTTATGGTCAAATCAGAATTACTACTCAATATTTAGACTATTTGAACACTCAAACTCAGCAAATAACACCTAGAACATGATTAAGCAGATTAAGCATTAACTAGGCAGATAAATACAAATATGTCTACACTAATTAACTAGCAACTACCATGGATCAGTATAGCTAACAAGTAAGGATCTAAGACAAATAACAACAAGAAATAACAAACTACTCAGTTCTACCAATCATTAAGACAGTAATGAAAGTAAGGCTAAATGGAGAAAATAAAACTCACTTGAAACACCCTAGCTCAAACAAGGGTTTTACTTCACCATAGCCTATCTTTAGATAGGCTCACCATCAACATCACAGGACCTCCAATTCAACAGGAACACCACCATGACCTCATACATCTGATAGGTTGACTTTTGTTGACCAAGAGGATTTCTGAGATTTTTTAAACTATTTTACCCTACAAGAAGCTTCACAGAAGCTAGATAAGCTAGTGTGAGGCTTAAACTAAGTGAAAAAGCTTGTTTGCAAGCTGGCTTTTAAGGTAAAAAACATATTTTTGATTTTTTTTATAAGTTTTTCTGATTTTTTTTTTGTATTTTTATAAAGGTGATGTAAATGGATAAGATAAACTTTGTAAAAGCTAATTAAAAAGATTTAAAAAGGTTTATGAAACAGGTTTTAAGCTACTCTAACAAGGATTTAGCTAAACGTACAGTAAGTAAATAGCTAAAACAAGATTTAAAAAAACATTAAACTAAGACTTTTTATTGATAAAAACTAAGAGTACAATACTGAGAACACATTTGAGAAGCTATTTTGGCGGAGTTTAGTTACTAAAAATCTACACACCCAGAACAATGAAGCAGGCATCTATATATAGCCTTGAGGAAGCTAGGGTTTTCTCAATGGAAGGTCCCAGAAGTGAATTCAGGCCGTTTGATCCTTATCCCACAAAAAATGTCATCATCTTATCCGATTTTAGCCATTGGATCATGTGCCACGCTTATACAACCAATAAGGGCTCTAGAAATGGCCACGTGTTCTCAATGATGTCAACATCCTCTGACTTGTCAGACTCTTCCAGAAGGATTCTTAGTACGAGCTTTTGGATGAGGTGTGAGGTTTAACCAGGGTAAAATGGTGGAGACAGTGAACAGGGGTAAAAGGCGGGGTGAGTATTTTATTATTGTTTGGTTTGTGGGTTGGGTTGTGGGAAAAGGGTAAAGTAAAATGGGAGTGGTCTTGTGTTGTCTTTTGGGCCAGGGGTTAAATAAGGTGTAGTGGGTTAAGGGTTTATTTATGGGATTTGGGTTAAATATGATAGGATGGATCCGGTTGTAGTAGCAATATAATCATAGGGACCATTTTTGTAGCTTCTGAAATTATGAGGACCACTTTTGCCAAACTGAATAATCTTAATCCAAGGGCTTATCATGACAATCTTTGATTTATTGAGGGACTTAGATGTCATTTCTTCAAAATACACTATAAAAGGACCAAATATGACAAATGATGAAACTTGGAGGACTAAAGTTGAAAACTTCTTCAAACTTTGCTTCAAGGATTAATTTGCACTTCTTTGAATCTTGAGGTTGACTTTTGACATTTTGAGCTCAAGTATGACCATTTGCTTCCCCGGCTCCGGCTTTTGACATTTTTCCAATTCTCGTGCTCGTTTTGTCATTTTCTTGTGATTTTTCGTCCATTTGTTATAAATCCATACCTGCACATTCAAAAACATAAAAACACAAATATTTGGCAATTAAGGGTTAGTTTTTGGTCTATATGGTCGGGTTTTGGTCAATAAAAGGTATGTGTATTAACACATACCAAAAATCCCCCAGACTAAGGTATTGCCGTGTCCTCACGCAATGCAATCACGTCACGCTTTTGAGATAAATAATTTAGAAACTCTTTTTACTAACTTTGAAAAGTAGCAAGAACGTTCAAAAGAGATTTCAAAATCATTTATTCCTTAAAACGCCCCGTTTACCCATTTTATTTAACGTACTAACTTTACACTACTTATTTTTGTATTTTTATATTTTTCATACTTTATTCTTGTGACGTTATGTTGACTTTCATTATTATGCAATAACGTTTAAGGTCAAAGAGTAGAAACACATCTCATAGAGAAGTGACCATACGGATAAAATTCATCATCCCTGATTTTTCACAAGTCCCCAAACTAAGCTTAAAAACGAGATCACAACCTACTTACAAGTTAGATGCTAACGCTACTCATGGAAGTTACTTGTGTAATAACCTCTTGCTCACATATCTTATGTTTGTATCTACTTATTTTATTTTTGTGAGAGAAATGAATTTCTTCATAAACATCTCGTTTTCATAATTATTAATCCGATAAAGATACTAAATTAGATCGCTAAGTAGTTAGTTTCCTTCTCTCGAGAACCGTTGCTTTGAAAATGAGGTCCACATCAAGGTTTTTATTACATTGACTCTACTACAACTCATATTGACGATTTCTGAACTTTCTCATACTCATAGACTTAGTTGCGGAGTACCTTCACGTGCACATCATGCGCCCGGCCTAGGACCGTCCACATGCACATCACGTGCCAACAACTTTTGTCTTTAACATTTAAGCACTCATTCTTGAATCACAACATGATTTTTTTTTTATCATCATGGAACTTCACGGGTAGCTCCAAAACCACATACATAACTATTTTCGCTTTAGTACTTTTAGACAACGAACCTTCACGGTTTAAGTCCAAGACCTACCGCCTTTAGAAGTAGGATCCAAGGTCCGATCTCAATCCGAAGTCTTTAAGCACTTTAGCATTACATTGACTTATAACGGGACCTTGATGTGTACCCAATTTTCAAAGCAAGGATTCTTTTAAGAAGATCAAGAACTAGTCATCGGCAAAACCTAATATCTTTAATTATTTTAGCACATATATGGGGTGACGTATTTGGTGGGAGCAAAAAACCACAAGTACCTTCGATGAGCACTAAAGAGAACCAACTACTCCACGCTTAGCATCTAACTTCTAAATAGACTCTATCATTTCTCGTTCTTCGCATTTTGAAAATCTCAAATAATGAAATCCGCGGATGCTTAGCCGATAATCAAGCCACGCATATATAAAGTCAAATACGGGAACTCGCAAACTCTTAGAAAGAATTCGCGTTTCATAGCTCCAAGTGTAAGAGACTAGCGAAAGCTCTTCAAGCCATGCATGTTAAAAGTCAAGTACGGGAGCCGACAAAAGAATAGCTCCTTGTGTACAAGACTAGCAAAAGCTTTTATGATCATCATTGGTTAAGGGAACAAGCTAGGGCTCAACACGCCCGGATCAAGTCAAAATTTTATTCCTACTCTCGCCAGCTGGAAAGTCAACAAGGTGTCAAAACACTTATTATATTTTTGCACATCTTTTTCAACTTTTTCACATTTTTTTGTGCTTTTTTACTTCATTTTCATCATTTTTTTCTTTGAAATTTTTCAAAATTTTTCAATTTTTTCAATTTTTTAGGAAAAACGGGGTTGCTAGAGTAAACGGCTAAATGAAAGTGCAAGGCAAAAGTCAAATCGAAGATTCACCCCCCAAAACTAAAGGTAAACATTGTCCTCAATGTTTCAAAGGTAAGGGTAATCCTAACAAAAATCTAAGGCCGTTTATTAAGTATGCCAAATAGATAAACGTTAGTCGATAAGATTATTGGATATATAATATGGATCTCCATAAGCAACGAAGAATGATACTCGAGTGGAGAGAATGACAAAACCATGAGCATGAGAGTAATCATAATTCGGGACAATCCTGGACAATCACAAACAACCATGAAAACACGAGAATGGAAGAGGTCCCCCCTCCTCACGTTACTTTATTAGATAAAATAAAAAGATAGATGGATAAGCATGGGGTGCCTCCCACGAAGCACTTGTTTTTGATTACCGAGTCACATAGCTTGACTCGATCCCCGAATTCAGTCTTCCTTGGGGAAAGTTTGGAGGTTAAGGATACCATTGGGTGGTTTGTCCCCTCCGAAGTAATGTTTAATTCGATGACCGTTCACTTTAAAATTTGGACCATCCGATTGAGACAACTCAAAGGTACCATAAGGAAATACTTGGGCAATGGTGAACGGTCCAGACCAACGGGATTTAAGCTTGCCCGAGAAAATCTTCAATCTAGAGTTAAAAAGAAGGACTTGGTCTCCAACATTGAATTCACAGTTCTTAATCTTAGCATCATGAATCCTTTTCGTTTTCTCTTTGTAGATTAAAGAATTCTCGTAGGCTTGATCACGTAACTCGGCCAATTCATTTAATTGCACTTTACGGTGATCACCCGTGGTTTGAAGGTCAAAATTGGCATGTTTTAAGGCCCAATAGGCCTTATGTTCTAATTCAATGGGCAAGTGACAAGCCTTTCCGTACACCAACTTATAAGGAGTACACCCGATGGGGGTTTTGTAAGCGGTACGGAAGGCCCACAAAGCATCATCTAACTTATCGGCCCATGAAGCACGATTTTCTCCTGCGGTCCATTCTAAAATCCTTTTAAGTCCACGATTGGACACCTCAACTTGACCGCTCGTGTTGCTTGGAAGAGACGTAGTACCCGAGCCCGAGGGTCGATCAATTAAAGACTTCTTAATTTCGGTTAATTCCTTAATTAACATCCTTGTTGTTTCTTCATGATTTTTATTGACAACTTGTTGATTTTGATTTTGAAGAACTAATTGTCTCAACAACTCTTCCGTGGGCGATTGATTTTAAACAACACCTTGATTTTGATTAAAATTTTCCCTCGGTTGTTGTGATTGAAACCTTGATTTTGAAAATTTTGAGTTTCATGAATAACATTTTGAAAATTCCCTTGATTCGGGCCTTGGTTATAATTCCCTTGGTTTTGAAAACCCCGATTTTGATTATACCCTTGATTCTGAGAACCATTATTTGCTCGATTCTGGTTATGATTGACTTGATTATTACGATTTTGCACATTCTGGTTTTGAGGCGGGTTATTAAAACCGGGTGGTCCAAGATAATTGTTGGAACAGTAGCTGAGGAGATTCCGATCTCCTTGGGGTTGGTAACCGTTACCACCCGTGTTTGCAGCATACACGCTCTCGTGAGCAAAGGCACCGGTTGCCGAACACTCATAATACGGATGTGGACCACCACACGTTTCACAACTTTGATTAACAACATTGACGGTTTGAGAAGGTTTTTCTTTTTCTTTATCTTTGACGAGTAAACCGATTTGTTTGGTAAGAGTCGTGAGAGCGTTCATCATGTCGTCATTTGATTTGCTACTAGTACTCGAGACTTGGGTTTTGCATCTAGAACTCCTCACTCTCGCTTTGTTTTCAATGATTGTGAAAGCTTCTTGAGTGTTCCTAGATAACAAATTTCCACCCGCAGCAGAATTGAGAGAATCTTGATCAGCGGGATTCAACCCATTATAGAAAGTATCGATCTCATGCAAGTCTGAAAACCCGTGATTAGGACATTTTTCAAGTAAATCTTTGAATCGATCCCAAGCTTCGCTGAACGATTCATCAAAAGCTTGTTGGAACCGGAAAATTTGAGTTCGAAGATTAGAAGTTTTAGAAGGAGGGTAGAAATGATTGATGAATTTGTTTGCTAGATCACCCCAAGTATGAATCGAATTCGGGGGCTCTTTTTCTAGCCAAGTTCGGGCAGCTCCTTTGAGTGAAAAGGGAAACAATTTTATCTTAACCACATCATAAGGAACTTGATTGATCTTAATTGTTTCAGCAATGTCGGTGAAATTCCTAATGTGAACATAAGGATCTTCGTGATCAAAACCGTGAAAGGATATACCCGTGATAAGATTGAGTAACCCGTGATTAATTTTGAATTGGTTTGCGGTGATATCGGGAATCACGATGGCCCTCCTAACACCTTGGAAGGGTGATTGGAGTTGTTCTTCCATCGTACGTAAATCATAAACTGGTTGGGGTCCCACCGGAGGGATCCCGTTTTGTTGTGCACCACCCACCGGCGGGGGTACAACATTTTGACCGTTATTGTTCATTTCCTCAACGGTTGGGGAACGAACACGATTCGTACTAATATCGTCGAAGTTATTCAAACTCGAAAAATCAACCCGATGATTATGTCGAATAACCCGTTCGGGATCCGAAAGAGGCGAAAGAATATCGTTAGACGAAGAACGGGTGTTCATACACCAAAAAGAAAAGAAATAAAAAGTCTAAAAAGTTAAAAAGAAAAGTAAATTTAGAAAAGAAAATATTTTTGGTTTTTATATATAAGAAAACTCAAAAATCACAATATATTTTTTAATTTTTTAATTTTTTAATTTTTTTTTCTTTTGTTTTCTTAACCGATTCGTTAACCGAAACCGTTTCTTCTAAAACTACGCGCAACAAAGTTGTCGGTTGTAGAATTAAAGTAATCCGATAACGACTAATTTCACGATCTCTTTTTGCGTTCGAACTTATTTGGTTTACAACACCCCTCCTTCAACGGAAGAGCGAGGATGTTTATTATATTTTTGGTATTTTGCAAACACTTTAGGAAAAGTGTTTAATATTTTTGAATTTTTTACTTTTTATATAAGAAGATATTCACAAGGAAGGTTTTCAAAACACAATTCGAAAAACAAAAACTAAAATTCACTTCAACCTTCCCCGGCAGCGGCGCCAAAAATTGATTCGTTTAAAACCAACGTATATTATATATTTCTCAAAGGAATCCGCTAGAAATACGGATAACCCGAGGTCGTAGTCCGTGTGAAGGTGAATGGAACCGTAGTTAACGATTTGTGAATTTGTGTAGTGAAAAGTGAAATAAAAGTGAATATGTGGAATTTATACTACAAATAAAACTTAACGCAAACTAAAGGGTACGGGGATCAAATAAAGGCCAAGGGAAACTAATTACGCAAAACCCGAGCTAATCCCGGGTTTTATAAAACAATTATTTAAAGGAAAAGGGCTACAGGGAAATAACTAAATTTTAAAAAATTACTAAATGTACATAAAAACTTTTTGGAAAACTAAAAATATTTTTATAACTTTTTATTTAATTAAAAACGATTTAAAACTAATTTAACTATTAAAATATATTAAAAATGCAAATAATTAAGAAAAATAAAAAAAAATTAATTTTGAAAATTCTAATTTAACTTAAAACTAATTTTAGAAATGAAAAATATTTTGTTTGGATTTTTTATAAATTTATATCAATTAAAAAGGAATTTAAAATACTTAAAAACTAATTTTAATTAAAAGAAATAGTAAATAAACTTATAAAAATCTAAAATTTTGCAAATAAATCTAAAATAATATTCTAATCCTAGGAAAATTAAAAATTTCAGAAACCTAAGCCTTAATAAGCTGATCTAGCAATAAGCAGTTACAAATAAGCACTTCTAATAAGCTATTAAGCAATATATGGCACACAGAGCTCAGGAACAGTAGCAACAGCATCTATAAGCATGAAACATCTCATGAAATTCAAATAAGCATACAGAAAAGCCAAATAAGCACTTATGCAGTTGAACTAGTTGGACAGAAACAAGATGTGAATAGGCAGTTTTAAGCAGGTAAATAAGCCACCTAATAAGCTAATTTAAGGAAGGTTAAAGGGGCAAAAGTTAGGTCACCAAGCAGACAATACAAAATTGCAAAAAGCCCTAATTCTAACAAGCTAATTGAACACTAATTTTAGCAAAGTTCAGTAGTGAAAAAAAACTGGTACAAGAAAACTAGTGCAGACTTTGACTTTTTGTTACTGCAAAGCTAGTTGACTAATCTGGATTTTAACAGCTTAAATCTACTCCTACATGTTTATTGAGCAAGATTAACCACTAAAAACACAAATAATAACACAAAATGTCACATTAGAATGATTAACAGATTCATGATTTCTCTAATGCAAGCACAATTGAGAAATTAAGTGAGATTTGACTTTTTATAGTAAAACCTACCAGTTTTATGCCATTTAGGTCCTAACCTATCCTAGTGCAGTCTAAGTGAGCAAGAAACACAGCAAATTACCACAAAGATCAACCAGAAACACTCAGATCCAAACACCCCTTTATAAAGCCAAATATACTACAACTAAGTTTTTTATCCTTAAACTAACTGTTTTTATGGTTAAATCAGAATTACTACTCAATATTTAGACTATTTGAACACTCAAACTCAGCAAATAACACCTAGAACATGATTAAGCAGATTAAGCATTAACTAGGCAGATAAATACAAATATGTCTACACTAATTAACTAGCAACTACCACGGATCAGTATAGCTAACAAGTAAGGATCTAAGACAAATAACAACAAGAAATAACAAACTACTCAGTTCTACCAATCATTAAGACAGTAATGAAAGTAAGGCTAAATGGAGAAAATAAAACTCACTTGAAACACCCTAGCTCAAACAAGGGTTTTACTTCACCATAGCCTATCTTTAGATAGGCTTACCATCAACATCACAGGACCTCCAATTCAACAGGAACACCACAATGACCTCATACATCAGATAGGTTGACTTTTGTTGACCAAGAGGATTTCTGAGATTTTTTAAACTATTTTACCCTACAAGAAGCTTCACAGAAGCTAGATAAGCTAGTGTGAGGCTTAAGCTAAGTGAAAAAGCTTGTTTACAAGCTGGCTTTTAAGGTAAAAAACATATTTTTGATTTTTTTTATAAGTTTTCTGATTTTTTTTTTGTATTTTTATAAAGGTGATGTAAATGGATAAGATAAACTTTGTGAAAGCTAATTAAAAAGATTTAAAACGGTTTATGAAACAGGTTTTAAGCTACTCTAACAAGGATTTAGCTAAACGTACATTAAGTAAATAGCTAAAACAAGATTTAAAAAAACATTAAACTAAGACTTTTTATTGATAAAAACTAAGAGTACAATACTGAGAATACATTTGAGAAGCTATTTTGGCAGAGTTTAATTACTAAAAATCTACACACCCAGAACAATGAAGCAGGGCATCTATATATAGCCTTGAGGAAGCTAGGGTTTTCTCAATGGAAGGTCCCAGAAGTGAATTCAGGCCGTTTGACCCTTATCCCACAAAAAATGTCATCATCTTATCCGATTTTAGCCATTGGATCATGTGCCACGCTTATACAACCAATAAGGGCTCTAGAAATGGCCACGTGTTCTCAATGATGTCAACATCCTCTGACTTGTCAGACTCTTCCAGAAGGATTCTTAGTACGAGCTTTTGGATGAGGTGTGAGGTTTAACCAGGGTAAAATGGTGGAGACAGTGAACAGGGGTAAAAGGCGGGGTGAGTATTTTATTATTGTTTGGTTTGTGGGTTGGGTTGTGGGAAAAGGGTAAAGTAAAATGGGAGTGGTCTTGTGTTGTCTTTTGGGCCAGGGGTTAAATAAGGTGTAGTGGGTTAAGGGTTTATTTATGGGATTTGGGTTAAATATGATAGGATGGATCCGGTTGTAGTAGCAATATAATCATAGGGACCATTTTTGTAGCTTCTGAAATTATGAGGACCACTTTTGCCAAACTGAATAATCTTAATCCAAGGGCTTATCATGACAATCTTTGATTTATTGAGGGACTTAGATGTCATTTCTTCAAAATATACTTCAAAAGGACCAAATATGAAAAATGATGAAACTTGGAGGACTAAAGTTGACAACTTCTTCAAACTTTGCTTCAAGGATTAATTTGCACTTCTTTGAATCTTGAGGTTGACTTTTGACATTGGAGCTCAAGTATGACCATTTGCTTCCCCGGCTCCGGCTTTTGACATTTTTCCAATTCTCGTGCTCGTTTTGTCATTTTCTTTTGATTTTTCGTCCATTTGTTATAAATCCATATCTGCACATTCAGAAACACAAAAACACAAATATTTGGCAATTAAGGGTTAGTTTTTGGTCTATATGGTCGGGTTTTGGTCAATAAAAGGTATGTGTATTAACACATACCAGTTTATTTTTGTTGGAAGGAGTAAGTTCAATTCCTAAAGATCAAACGGACATATTATGGCCATTTATTTTTTATTATCAGGTTAAAATACGTCATTTTCATTGCTCTATCTAAAAAATTTAAATAATTCACAAATCATTAATCCATATATTTCTATGTACTTTCACTAAACTGTTTTTTGTTAGAGTTAAAATTTACTCAATGAAAAGTCATATGTGAATTGTAAAATCATAGTTGATTTTATTATTTTAAAAATCGATGTGCTTTAAGAGATCACACGTGATTTTTACAATAACAAATCAAATGTGATTTGTAAAATCACACATGATTTTTAAAATAAAAAATCACATGTGATTCTCAGGGCGTAAATTTTAACTTAAAAAAAAATTAAAAAAAAAAGTTCGTCGAAAGTGCCCGTCTACTAAAAGATGAAAAAACTTCTCAATGTGATAGTTTAATTTTTGTCGCTTAACGATTTACCATTTGCAAGATATTTTCTTTTAAAGAAAAAAAAAAAAAAGTGGGGGTTATTTTTTCTTCATGAAAGAATGAATGGACAAGATTTGCATATTTGATGTTTAAACATTTTTTGCTCTATGTTGATTTCATCTCTTATTGGAAGTCAATGCAAGTGCATTATGTTTATAGTTGCAGTTGCATAAACTTTTGTCGATATTTTGACAGAAATAGATGGTTCACTTAAATTTTTAGAAGTATGAAAGACACGGACGATCGACTTAGCATTAAAATTCAAGAATGCACTCTTTGAAACAACTTATTTACTAAATGGAAGTGCCCCCATTTTTATAGTGAAAAGATATAAAAATTGTATATAATATACTAGATTCGACAGCCGTCAAAAAAAGAAAGAGGATGAGAATCATGATATAAACGATTATTTAAGTCTTATTACATGTGAATTCTCAAACATGTAACCAACACATCACCTTATTCTTTTATAACTTCTTTAATATTACCCGTCGCAAAGTGCGTGTATTCTGCTATAGTTAGTGTATATTGAAACTTAAACAGAGTATCAGTTATTAAGAAAACCGTCCATCGGACGGGTAGAGACCTAGTATATAGTTAAAGAAAATGCAAACTCAAATATTTCTAAGAAACCTGTTAAAATATGTTGTGTCCATTAAAACCGAACAGAACAAACATACCTCTTCTGAAGAGGCAACACTTGACTGATGAGCATAGGAGGGCTTATTGCATTGGCACACCACTTTTTTAGTAGTGCCACACCATTTGAAAGCAAAAAACAACAAACTTGAAAAAAAAAAAACAAAAACTCACATAAGAGACAATACAATTTCACCCCGTCTTCCTCAAATTCAACTTTTTACCACATAAAATTTTGATACTCTCTCTCTCTCACCCATTTTAACACAAACACACACAAAACATAAACACATTAAACCTTCCCAATCATCTTCCTTCTCTTTTCCCCTTCTCTTCCATCACCACCACCGCCAAAACCCGCCACCACAAAAGCTGCCACCATCAAACCCCCTCAATTACCAAAACCTGCCGTCACCGAACCCCTCCACCACCGAAACCCGTCATCACCGGGACTATCGCAACACAAATCTACCACATCTCTAAACGATTTTTACATGCTGTGAGGTTTTTTTATTACATCTATATGTTCAATTTTAAAAATTTTTCACAGATCTATATATCTTCTTATAGATCGATCTGAGTTATTTTAATCTTTTTGACATTTTTTTTTTATTTTACAGATTTGTAAATCTCTTTATAGATCTAAACTTTTGTGGTTATTTTTTTATTCATAAATCTGAGTTTTTATTGAAATGAGATGTAAAGGTTGGCAAAGGCCAGCGGGGTGGTGGTTTGGTTGCTTTCCGGCAACAGTGGGAGTTGGCTTGGCCCTCGACTGTGATGTTTTTGTTGGTGGTGCGGCGGTTGTGATGGTATTGGTCAGATTTTGGTTAATGGTGGTTGTTTTGGATGGTGATGAATGAGTTAGGAGGTAAAGGATGATGATGAGAGAGAATGTGGGAGACTAGAAAAATATAAAATAATACAACACTAACTTTTACAGCTTTTTAGAATTAAAAAAAATACATTGAAAAGTGTGACAGAACTAGTACAAATATGTACAGTGGTGTGTAAACACCATAACTCCATAGGAGTTGCTGGTACTTGGCGTGCTCGAAGTACCTGTCAAGGCTGAATCCAAAATTCCAAATCCATTGGGGCACCAAATCAGAAAAATCGTCCCTTGTTACAGGGTCCACCACAAGACCGCTCCCAAATCTCCCTATCACCACCTTGAGGATGACATTCACGGTAGGCCCCGTACTTCTCCTCCTTCAAATCTGAATACTTGTCCTATAAACAGAATTCTAGTTTAAATATACAAATAAGTACTTAAACAATTCGTACTAAGAGGAGATAATTTGTTTTACCGCCACATTCTTCGCCCTAGTGGTAATATACTCTGAATCTGTCCCTCTCTTTGTATGACAACGCTGGTAAACTTCTAAGGAACTTACTGGACCACCTCTTTCCTTTTCCTACAAAGTTAATATTTTAAGTTACTAAAAAAATTACTTAACTTATGAGAAATGAAAAACAATAATACTGGAATATACAAAGTTGGTTTTGGGGGGAATGAAAATTTGAGATTGGATTTTTGGGCGGAATGGATTCTAGAGCTTATACGTAAAAATGTTTACTTGTTTTGTAGTTGTTAAATATTTTTGCATCATTGAAAGTTGTTCAACTTAGTATTAACATAACTTGTTTGTAATTTTGTATGGACAATATGTTAATTAATAAGTGCAGGTTGATCAAAATTTGTCATAAATCATTAGGAAAATATTTTTATCACCTACAAGTTTCCGAGTGAATTTGCTCAATAGTTCGAAAACAGATTACAAACGATTGACCAATGATATGTTCGTGTACATATAGCGTTTGATACGAAAATGGTATACTAGGAAATTACTAGGATAGTTACATATTTCCTACGGATTTGCTATGTCTTTTTATTCATAATAAATTTCTAGGAAGTCACTAGGAAACTCCGCGGATTTGCGATGAAGATTTTTCTGTCACTAATTCCTAGGAAATCACCAGGAATATTGCCACTATGACTAGGAAATCACTAATTCCTAGGAAATCATTAGGGTGCGTTTGGTATGCTGCCATGAATGACAATGAGTATGAGTTTGATAGTAGTGGTGGGTCCTTCACCTATGAAAGATCCATAACTAGCTCTATTGGTGTATATGGAGTATGGAATATATATATATCATTCATTATCATAGTTGTGGGCCTCCTCATCTTAAACAAAACACCTTTAATTACTTTCAAAGTCATAGTCCCATTTCCATAGTGGGATACCAAACGCACCCTAATAATCGTGGTCCTACTTCGTGGAAAAATTGTTGGAATTTTGTAGGTAATCTCCTACGAAAAATTTTCCTAGGAAAAATTCATAGGTGTTGCCCCCTTTTTCTTGTAGTGCGACAATGTATATTTTAGAAAGTTTTCTTTGTATTAGAAACTCTCTCAAATATTACAATGAATTTGTTTCTGTTGAGGGTATCCCTATTGTCTACTCATTTCCCCCTTTTATAGATAAAACTGAGTAGCATATATGTATGTTGTACGTGGCTATTATTATGGGTTCATGAGTCTCATGCATGAATACATGTTCTCATGCATATCTTTGAAGTACTGTACACCACTACGAGCTGTCCCTTTTATAGATAAAACTGAATAGCATATATGTATGTTGTACGTGGCTATTATTATGGGTTCATGAGTCTCATGCATGAATACATGTTCTCATGCATATCTTTGAAGTACTGTACACCACTACGAGATGTCCCTATTTTTCTCTCACGTAAAACATACGTTTTGGTTGTCAACAGACAACAATAGACTTTGACCGAATGAATTGCATACCCATGATGACTTGGTCTCATCATCAACGTCTCTTTATTTTTGATATTATGTTACGCTTATTTTAGGTGTTTTTGCATATATATCTTTCCGAAAATGCATAATTGCATATATATCCAAAGCATGCATAAAAATCATTATACTATGTACATCAAAAACTTGTACAAATGATATATATATGCAATTATTTACTTTGAGAGGGATATATATATATATATATATATATATATATATATATATATATATATATATATATATATATATATATATATATATATATATATATATAGGGAGAGGATCGGGTGAGGATTGACATCTAAGTACGGATGGTGCAGATTAATCACAGCCATCNTGTTAAACCAACACTTAGAACATAAGAAGGTAATAATACTAGCCATTATTTAGGTTTATGTACATATATTTTTCATAAAGCTTCTTAAATAGAAGCTATCACTATATTTACAATGATGATGATTCTTTTTGGGTTTTGCAAATTTTTTTGGTTTTTTATATTTTTTAGATAATATACATATATACAACATGTGGGGAATCTCCCCCACACTAGGGTGGTACACACGGGTGAAAACCCATGTTCATGCTACTGTTTTTGTTTCCCGAGTCGCTAGCTTGACTCGACCTCGAATTGAGTTGTTCATGAGGCATTACGAAGTTGCTAGGGAGGGGGAAAGTTGTATTAATTATAACAAACTTTTTAAGAATGTCCCCCTCGGGATCAAGATAGTTGTGAAATCACTTCCCTCATCATGATTGAGAGAAGGGAAATAGTCGGGAAATGAGTGGATGAGAAATTGGAGTGGGGTCCACTCACAGAATTATGAATAATCATCATGATTGATGAATCTAAGAATCCTTAAAAGTCAAAGAATCTTAGAAAAGGTTACGAAGAATCTTTTTTCATTTTTGGTTTTACAAAGAAAATGAAAAATGTTTTTGTGATCCCCGGCAGCGGCGCCAAAATTTGGTTCGTCCCGAACCACACATACTTTTATCTTCTCAACCAATTGTGAATGGTCAATAACATAAGAGTCAATAGCCCGGGACAAATGCAAGTTTACCAAGGGGTTAGAATATCCTTGGATCGTTTTAAAGTCCTGGTGAGGCGTGACATTCTAATACATGACTTGTGAATTGTTGAAATGATATAATATAGAAAGATCAGGAATCTGATTGACTAACACTGAATGTGAATAGTAATAGCTCTGTCACAGCTAGTTCATTTAAGAAACGTACAATCAGAAACCTTAAAATGATAAGGTATTTACAAACGTACGTTTAAGTTTAAGTAAACGTAAACGTAACAAAAACAAATCATCGATTATAATTACAGAGTAATTTGCATGTCTTAGCGACTTAAATGCAAATTAAATAAAAATAAAATATTTAACTATATTTACAAATTTATTATGATAAGAAAACTTAAAAATATAAAACGTGTACGTTTACGTTTAAATAAACGTCTACGTACAAGTAAAAAAAGTGAACACCGTCAAATATAACTCCCAGGCTTGTGAAAATCATATTTTTGGAATCCTAAAAAGATAAGAAAATTATTGGTGAATTAAAATTATTTTTACAAGTATTTATTTAATTACTATTAATTAAAAACTATTTATTAACTATTTAATAATTACCTAAAAATAAGAAAATGTAAAATAAAGCTAAGGAAATTAAAAATAAAAATTTAGAAAAGTCAAAAGTAATATAAAATGTATTCTGGAACTAAGAATATATTTATTATACAATTATTCTATTTATTATTACTTATTTACTATTTATTTATTAATTAACTATTTAATTAATTTAAATTATAAAAACTACCATATGAACAGTAACAATTGTAAAATTAATTTTTACAGAATCCTAAGAACTTATAAAAGTTAGAAAATTTATAAAAAGTTATCCTAGATTATTATTAATTAGTAAAAGAATTTAATTTAATTAATTATACTAAACCTACAAAAATGTTTTTGATTTTTAATAAATAGTAAACGAAATTAATTAAATCTGCAAAAATTATATGTTGTATAAAAATGGTGCAGAAACTTATAAAAAATATAAAAAGTATATGTTGCTTATCAATAAGCTGTGCAAATAAGCCAAACTGCTTATAAGGCAAATGAGGGTATTTGGTATATAAATAAAAGAGTATGCAATGTATAACCAAGAAAAGTCCCTAGGGCGCTTGGCATACAGGTACACACTATCATCCTCAAAAGGGGGAGGTCTCAGGTTCGAGCCTGCCTACCCCCTTTTTGCTTGTTTTTTATTTTTTTTGATTTTTTCAACTTTTTATTTAACAAACCTGTAAAATACTAAAATATAATCAACTTTAAAAAAGGAAATATTTTTAAAACTAAGTGGATAAGCTGTTATGAGCTTATTTTATCAACAGTGAAGCTTAAAACTTCACAGTTGATTCAAAAGCTTGGGAAAAAGCTCAAAAGTGAAAAAGAAAAGAAAAATATAATGTATTTATGTATTATATACAAGTGTGAGTATAAAGGGGACTTTATAAACATGGAAATAAGCCAAATGAGAGCTTATGAGTATTCAGTTAAGCTTTAGTGCTCACAGTTTCTCATAAGCTCAAATTAAGCTTGAAAAAGCTAAAGAGAGGAAACAAAAGGAGAAAATACATTTGTACATGTATTATGGTTATATAAATACAAGCTTGTGCACTGGACAAGCACTTATAAGCTCAAATAAGCAAATAAGCACTTTCCACAACTGCACAACCAAACACCCCTGCAGTCCAATATAAGGCCAAATTAAGCTTAGTGAATAAGCTTCAAAGGCCAAAGTAAGAGTTTGAGTAGCAAGCTGGTTTGGTTGGGTTTCCAAAAAGCTCAAGCTCAAGCTGTGGGACCCACAACTGAGCTTTTGAGGAGCTAATGAAAATGGCCAATTACACTGATTTTCAGTGTAATTCACAAAAAATGGGACAAACAAAAAGCACTATGCAGCCCTATTTAATAAGCTGCAAAGTGGAGTATAAGCATTGGATCTTAAAGTTTGATGGATTGTCTTTTCAAAAAGCCAATCCACACAAGCTTAGTCCAACTGATAAGCTTTTTGCAAGCTTATGAAGTAGAATGAGTATGCTGAGTGACCAGCATACTTAACAAAATGGTGATAAGTTTAAGCTTGTTGCAGCCTAATTAATTAAGCTACAACATGAAAATGAAGCAAAGGATCATAGAGTTGAATAGATTAGCTTCATTAAAAACCAATTTACTCAAGCTCTTGATAACTATTGAGCTTTTTAAGGGCTTTTGGAAAAGGTTCATACTCACTGTGTACTCAGTGGTTTGAATGAATTATGCAAACAACAAGCCCTAATAAAACTTATCAATTAAGCTTGTACAAGCTCAACAAGCATTGAACCTTTGAGTGTGATGGATTTGCTTCTCAAAAAGCCAAAAATCACAAACTCAGGCTCAATGAGGAGCTTGTTCAAAGCTTAGGAAAACTGCTCACCAACACTGTTTGCCCAGTGTTGTGAGTAAGTTTGAGCAAAATAAATGGACAAGATAAGCAGTTAAATAAGCTACTAAATGGAAAATTAAAAACAAACATGAAAATTAGGCCACAAAGGCTACACAAAACAGCCAAGTTCAAAAGCTTAGGCCAAATCATGAAGGTTATACAAGCTCATGATATTGACAGCTAAGGCTATGCACAGGGCAAAAATAAGCTAGAAAAAGCACAAACAAAAGCAGGTAAACATGCATCTAAAAAATTAACAAAAATAGAATAAGACAGATTAGCAACAACATTAAAACATGTTAAAAGCACAAAGCCTGAATCTAAACAACAAAGCTGTAGGAAATTAATCTTTATTCAAAAACCTGAAAAATGAAAATTTGACTTTTACTCAAGAACACTAAAGAAATTGACTAAAGTGAATTTGTGATCTAAATTACTGACTGATTATGTTAAACTAAGATATATAAACATGAAATTCACAAAGATTAACAACATTCAACACATATGCAAGGATTTTAGGATTTGATAATCTCACAGTGATCAAAGAAAAAGGATCAAGTGTCAAATTGACTTTTCCCTTGATAACATTGCTTGATTAAAGTTAAACTGAGTTATTTAGGCCATAATAGGAGTACATCACACAAGAATAACCAAAACCACAACCATACACAGAGATTAACTGTCAAATCCAAACATCCCTTAAATTAAACTAAATTGCACTTTTCAAAACATAAGATTACATAAGCTAATCAAATTCAATCCAGAGGTCACAAGGTGTCAAGTTGGACCATTTTCAGCTTAAACATGGTGTCAAACATCCTAAGCCTATGATTTTCAAAAATTTCACTTATTGACTGCCAAAATGGATTTCAAAGCACAATTTAATTCCAAAACATAACAACTAAATATTAAGCTAGAATATCATTATCTAACAACAAATAAACATGAAAATCAAGAAATTAGCACAGATTAAAGAAAAACACAGTAATATGGAAAATCTAAGAAAATGAGATTTGATTGAGGTTTCATAACACACAACTGTGTAAGCTTGATCTATCACATTCCAGAGGTTATTCTAAGCATAAGGTAACCCTTTTCAGTGTAAAAATGGTTTTTAATCAAGTTTTATACCTAGGAGGTTCCAAATCAAGTAAATGGACAGTCAACATGTAATTTCAAACCCAAATTAGATTTCATAACACAACTGCCTAAGATGAAACTAAATTATCATTAAAGAACAACAAAGAAACAGGAAAACATGAAATCTAAGCACATACATAAAGGAAACAGTAAATTGCAAAATTTAAAGGAAATTGCTTACAAATGAACAAGACCAAGAACCAATGAACCAAGGACCTCTATCTATCCTAATAGCTTCCCATGAAGCTCCTAAACCAGATTCCATCAAAAAGTTGCCATGCTTCTTGCAGAAATACCAAGATCCCACAATTTTTATTTATTTTCTATTTTCTCTATTTTTTAGTGATTTTTGTAATTTAAAAACTATAACTGGTTAAAGGTTTCTAAAAGCTTTGTGAGCTTTGTCAGGAGCCTACATGAGCTTATTGAGTCCAAATAAACAACTACAATCAACTAGAAATGAAATGACTTGAAATTCAAAGCTGTGAATAAGAAAATGATGAAACTAAAGATAGATTGAGATTAAAATTAAAAAAAAGTTCATTACACATTTTAAGTGTATAACAAAACACTGGAAAGCATTAAAATTGACATTAATCTAAAGAAAGCATAAAAACGTGTAAACTAGTGACCAAGGCTAATCCAAGGTGTCTTTCTCCTACTCCATTCTTGCACCTTTATAACCAAATGAGTTCTCTGCAAGTTGCTAGTCAAATCCCACGCATAATCTTGACCGTTGGTTCACTAATTTGATCTCAGCCGTTTAAGTGTCTTTTTGGCGCCAAAGTCAATTAGATAACTTGTAACGGTTTTACAGGGCATTTAATGCTCTTGGGACTTGTTTTGAGGTGGTGGAGTAGGTAGGGTGAGCTGGGGGTTGAGGTGGAGCAAAAGAGTCGACAAAACCATGGTGGTTTGTGACTCAGGGTGTTTGTGAGGGAGAAGGAAAAAGAGGGAGGGAAGGGTGGTTTCAAACCCGGTGTTTTATTTATTTAGGAGTGGGCCGGGTTGGTTTTTGGGCCGTAGCTGGGTTTGATTTGGTTTTGGATTTGGACTAAGTAATAAATAAGGGCTCTTTTGGTTTTTTTGTAGTTATAAAGAGCCCAAGGACCATTGTTGTAATTCTGCCAAACTTGAGGGGCTTTTTCTGAACTTTTTCCAAACTTCCATTGATGGACCAAACCTGCCATTAAGATAAACACAAGGACCAAAAGTGTATAATTTTAATATTTTTAAACCTTAAGGACCTTTATTGTAACTTTTGGATATTTGAGGGACTAAAATGTAATTTCCTCAAAACTTATCAAAATTGTTCCATTTTTGTATATTCATGAATAGTACAAGGGTGTGTTGTGAAATTTCAAGTTTTATAACACCCAGGGACTAATTTTGCCAATTTTGTAACTTGAGGGGTAAAAGTTGCCAAATTGTGTAAACTTTCATCCAGGGATTTTTTATGAATAAGTTTGATTTCCCAAGGACTAAAGTTGACATTTCATTCATTTTGAGCTTTCAGGGACTAGTTTTGCCATTTTGTGATACTTCAGGGACTGAAAACGACAATTGTTGTGAAATTGATCATTTTTCACTTGTTTTTCAATCTTTTGTACCTGAATCACATAAAAACACATTTTGATCAATTTGTAACATTTATAGGGTCATTTGTGTGTTTTTGGTCATTTTTGTGGGTTCAAATAGTACAAAAGATATGTGTAATTTGGCACATATCAAATTAAAATTCCCCCCCACACTAACAAAACTTTATTGGTAAGTTCCCCCTTAGGCAAAATCCTTTTATTTAAAAACTTTAATGATTTCCAAAATTCTTTACCAAAAAGCCATACTTCTGGAAAGTAGGCAAATTTGTTTCATTTATAATAACCCCTTGTAAAATTTTGGATAAACCCAAGTGATGTTTAGGCCAAAACCCACAAGCTTTGTTCAAACGGGTTTGATTTTGTTTCTTTACCTTTTAAGGCGTTGGCTTAGGGACGTAGCCAACTTCCTTATTTAAAAATTATTTAATAATATTTCCTTTGTGAAAGCTTGATTTTTAACCCAATTATGGTTTTTCTACTTTGCCTTACCCACAAAGGCCAAAAAAAACCTTGTCGGGCTAAGGCCAACTTTCTTCAACTTTTGGAACTATGTGATTAAAAAAACCATGACAAATTTGGCAAAATTGCAAGCATTTTAAAACGGATTTTGGAATATAATCTTTTACCCCAAGAGCGTTTGTTTCCTGGGAATTAAAAGCAATCCCTTATGTTTGTTAGGGACCCCCATTGGTGGGATTTGATAACCATTTATTTTTTACGTTTCCTACGGATAAAAAAAAAAAATTTTCAAAATTTTTTCAAAAATTTGCTAAAAGATGGGGGTGCGTTGGATGGGTAAAACCATGTGTTTTTAAAAAATTTCGTGAATTAAACGAAAATTCCCCCCCCACCACCCTTAGAAAAACTGAATAATTTTGGCCCCTCAAATATTCAAAAGTACCCTTTGTAAAAACCCAAAAACATTAACCATAGAAAGGTAAATAACTACTAGCCATTATTTAGGTTTTATTTTGTATTTATATTTCTAAAGCTTCTTTAAATTAGAACGCTATCCAACTATATTTACCCCTAATGATGGATGATCCTTTGTTTTTTGCATTTTTTTTTGGTTTTTTATATTTTAAGATAGTATACATTAAATACAACATGTGGTGGGGAATCCTTCCCCCACACTAGGTTGGTTACAACCATGGGGAAAAAAATAATCCATTGGGTCATGCTTTTCCTGTTTTTTGTTTCCCCGGGAGTCGTAGCTTGGAAACTCGGACCTCGAAAAATTTGAGTGTTTCATTTGAGGCATTTAACGAATTGCTAGGGAGGTGAAAGTTTTTAATTTATAACAAAACTTTTAAGAATTGTCCCCCCCTTTTGTTCGGGATCAAGATAGTTGTGAAAATAAAATCACTTTTTCCCCCTGCATCGATTTGATTTGAGAGAAGTGAAAATAGTCTGGAAAATGAGGGTTGATTAGGAAATTTTGGGAAGTGGGGGTTTTCCCACTCCCACCAGGGAAAAATTATGAATAATCATTCATTGATTGAAGAATTAAAGAAAATCCTTTAAAATCAAAGATCTTAGGAAAAAATGTTACGAAAAAAAGGAATTCTTTTTTCACCCTTTTTTTTTGTTTTACAAAAAAAATGAAAAAATGGTTTTTTTTATCCCCGGGCAATCGTGCGCCCAAAATTTTGTTTTTGTCCCGAAACCACACATACTTTTAATTCTTTCTCCAAACCCAATTGTTAATGGTCAATAAAAACATTTAAGAGTCAATTTGCCCGCGGGGACCCAAATTTGGCAACGGTTTACAAAGGGTTAGGGATATCCCTGTATCGTTTTAAAAGGTTCCTGGTTGAGCGTGGACATTCTAATACCATTGGACTTTTTGAATTGGTAAATGATATAATTATAGAAAAATCTAGGGGAATTCTGATTGAAACTTAAAACCCCCAGCTGAAAATGTGGAATAAGTAAATTAGCTCTGTCACAGTTCTAGTTCATTTTAAAGTGGAAAAACGTACAATCAGGAAACCTTAAAAAATGGATATAAGAGGTATTTTAACAAAACGTATTTTTTAAGGTTTAAGGGTTAACGTAAACGTAACAAAAAACAAAATGCCATCGATTATTAATTACAGTGAGTAATTTGCATGTTTTAAGCGGACTTTTAATGCAAAATTAAATAAAAATAAAAAAATTAACTATATTACAATTTTAATTTATGATAGAAACTTAAAAAAATATAAAAACTTGTACGTTTCGTTTAAATTAAAAATCGTCTAACAAAGAAAAAAAAGTGACCCACCTTTTCCCAAAAAATAAAACTCCAGGGCCTTGTTGTAAATAATTTTTTTCCATTTATTTTGGAAATTCCTAAAAAGAAGAAAAAATTATTGGTTGAAATTAAGAAATTTTTTTTAAACAAAATGTAAATTATTAATTACTATTAATGTAAAAATATTTTAATTAACTATTTAAATATTACCTAAAATAAAAAAAATGTAAAAAATAAAAAGCTAAGAAAATTAAAAATTTAAAAATTTAGAAAGTCAAAAGTAATATAAAAATGTTATTCTGGATATAAATGAATATATTTTTATTATACCAATATTCTATTTATTTATTACTTATTGTACTATTATTTTAATTATTAAACTATTTAATTATTTCAATTTAAACTACATATGAAAAACTTACAATTGTAAAAATTAATTTTTTACAGGAATTCCCTAACGGAAACTTTTAAAAGTAGAAAATTTATAAAAAAAATTTTCCTAGAATTATTATTTAAGTAAAAATTTAATAAATTAATTATACTAACCTACAAAAATGTTTTTGAATTTTAATATATAAACGAATAATAAACTGCCCAAAAAACTTATAATTTATAAAAAGGATGGTGCAGAATATTAAAAATATAAAGTATATTGTTGCTTATTCCAATAAGTCGTTGCAAAATAAAAAGGGCCAAACTGCGCTTATAGGGCAAATGAGGGTATTTGGTATAATAAATAAAAGGAGGTATGAATGTATTTAAAAACACAGAAAAAGTGTCCCCTAGGCGGGGCCTTGGCATTTACAGGGGTTACCCCAACCACTATCCATCCCAAAAAAGGGAGGTCTTCAGGTTTTCGAAGCCTGCTTACCCCCCCTTTTTTGCTTGTTTTTTATTTTTTTTTGATTTTTTCAACTTTATTTAACAAACCTGTAAGAACGTAAAATATTAATCACTTTTAAAAAAGTGAAATTTTTTTTAAACTAAGGTGTGGATTAAGCTGTTTATGAGCGTATTTTATTTCAAAACAGTTGAAAAAAGCTTAAAAACTTCACCGTTGATTCAAAAGCTTGAAAAAAAGCTCAAAAAGTGAAAAAGAAAAGAAAAAAATAATAATGTATTTTTATTCATTATATAAACCAAGTGTGGATATAAAGGGGGAACGTTTATAAAACATTGGAACATAGCCAAAAATGAGAAGCTTTATGGAGTATTTCAGTTAAGCTTTATTTGCTCCACAGTTCCTCCGATTAAGCTCCCAAATTAGCTGAAAGAAAAGCTAAAAAAGAGCGGAAAAACAAAAAGGAGGAAAAAATACATTTGTCCATTTGTTATTATTCGGTTATATAAATACCAGCTGTTGCACTGGGGACAAGCCCCACTTATAAAAGCTACCAAATAAAGGCCAAAATAAGCACTTTTCCACAAAACTTTGCAACAAACAAACAACCCCTCTTTCGCCAGTTTCCATCAATAAATTAGGGCCCAAATTTTAAGGCTTAGTGGAATAAAGCTTCAAATGGCCAAAGTAAGAAAGTTTGAGTTTAGGCCAAGCTGGTTTTTGGTTGGGTTTCCAAAAAAGTGCTCCCAAAAGGCTTCAAAGCTGGTGGGGGACCCACAAAACTGAAAGCTTTTGAGGGGCTAATGGAAAAAATGGCCGAGATTTTTTACACTTGATTTTCAGTGAATTCACCAAAAAATGGGGACAAACAAAAAAAGGGGCACTATTGATAGGGGGCCCTATTTTCAAAATAAAGCTGCAAAGTGGATGTATAAAGGGCAATTGGGATCTTAAAAGTTTTGATTGGATTGTCTTTTCCAAAAAAAAAAGGCCAAATCCCACCCCCACAAAGGCTTATCCAGAACTGATAAGCTTTTTTGCCAAGCTTATGAAGTAGGATGGAAGGTATGCTGAGTGGACCAGCAGATACTTAAACCCAAAAGGTTGATTAAGGTTTAAAGCTTGTTGCAAGCCTAATAATTAAAGCTTTACAAAACATTGGAAAATAACAGGGGCAAAAGGATTTCCATTAGAGTTGAAATAGATTAGTTTCATTAAAAATAAAAACCCACATTAACTTCAAAGCTCCTTATAAACTAAATTGAGCTTTTTAAGGGCTTTTTTGGAATAAAAGTTTCATACTTCCCCACTGTTTTTAAACTTCCAAGTGGTTCTTTAATGAATTTATGCCAAAAAAACAAACAAGCCCTAATAAAAAAACTTAATCAATTAAGCTTGTTGTACAAAGGCTCAAAAATCAAGGCATGAACCTTTGAGTGTGATGGATCTTTGCTTTCTTTCAACAAAAGCCAAAAATTTCACAAAAAATCAGGCCTTCAAATGGAGGAGGGCTTTTGTTCAAAAAAGCTTAGGAAAAAAACTTGCCTCACCCAAAAACCACTGGTTTTTGCCCCAGTGTTGTGAGTAAGTGGAGAAATAATGGGGGAACCAAAATAAAAGGCAAGTTAAATAAGTGCTACTAAAAATGGAAAAATAAAAAAACCAAAACATGAAATTAGGGGGCCACAAAAGGTACCACCAAAAAAAAAACAGCAGTTCAAAAGAGCTTTTAGGGGCAAATCATGGAAAGAGGTTAATTACAAAGGCTCATTTGATAATTTTACAGCTTTTAGGGCTATGCAACAGGTCAAACAAATAACTAGAAAAAAGCACAAAGACAAAAAAGCAGGTAAAATGCTCTAAAAAAAAATTACAAAAATAGATAAAGAAGATTAGCAACAAACATTAAAAACTATAACACAAAAAAAAGCCTGAATCAAAAACAAACCAAAAGCTGTTATGGATAATTATCTTGTATTCAAAAACCTGGAAAAATTACAAAATTTGATGCTTTTACTTCCAAGTTAACACTAAAATAAAGAATTTGACTAAAAGTTTGAATTTGTTTTGGATTCTAAAATTAAACTGGACTTGATTATTTAAAAAACTAAATATATATTAAACATAAAATTTCACAAAGATTAACAAGAACATTCAAACCACCATATTTGCAATGTTTTTAGGATTTTTGATTAATCTTCAACAGTGATAAGAAAAAAGATCAATTGTCCAAAATTTGACTTTTCCCCTTGATAAAACTTGCTTTTTGATTAAAATTAAAACTTTGAGTATTTACGGCATAATAGGGAGGTACCATTCACCACCAAGAAATAACCAAACCCCACCAAACCTTACCCACAAGAGATTAACTGTTCAAATCCAAAACCCCATCCCTTAAAATTAACTAAAATGCATTTTCAAAAACAATTAAGATTACATAAAGCTAATCAAATTTTCAAAATCCCAGGGTTCAACCAAGGTGGTCAAAGTTGGACCCCCATTTTTCAGCTTTAAACATGGTGTCAAACATTCCTTTAAGCCTATGTGAATTTTCAAAAAATTTCAACCTTATTGACTGCCAAAAATGGATTTCAAAGCACAATTTAATTCCCCCAAAACCATAAACAACTAAATAATTAAGCTAAGGAATTATCCATTTATTCTAACAACCCAAAATTAAAAAACATGGAAAAATCAAGGAAATTAGGGGGCACAGATTAGAAGAAAAAACACAGTTAATATGGGGAAAAATCTAAGGAAAAATGAGATTTATTGGGGTTTTCATAAACAACACGCAACTGTTTGTAAGCTTGAATTTCTAAATTTTCACAATTCCAGAGGTTTATTCCTAAGCATAAGGTAACCCTTTTCAGTTTAAAAAATTTGTTTTTAATTTTTCAAGTTTTTTATAAACCTAGGAGTTCCCAAAATAATCAAGTAAAATTGACATTCAAACCATGTTAAATTTCCAAAACCATTAGATTTTTCATAAACAACAACTTTGCTTAAGATGAAAACTAAAATATCATTTTAAAAGGAACAACCAAAAGAAAACAGGAAAAAAACATGGAAATCTAAGCCAACTACTTTAAAAGGAAAACCAGTGTAAATTGCAAAATTTAAAAAAAGTGGAAAATTGCTTAACAAAATGACCCAGGGACCAAGAACCAAATTTGAAAACAAGGACCCTCTAAATCTGATTCGTTAATAGGGCTGTCCCATTTTGAAGGTCCTTAAAACCAGATTTCCAATTCAAAAAAAAGTTGCCATGCTTTTCTTGCAGAAAATTACAAAGATCCCACAATTTTTTATTTATTTTTTTCTATTTCTCTTATTTTTAGTTTTTTAATTTAAACATTAACTGTTTGAAAAAAAGGTTTCTAAAAGCTTTGTGAAGGCTTTGTTCAGGAGCCTTACCATTGAGCTTATTGAGTCCAAATAAAACAACTACCAAATCAAACTAAAATGAAATGACTTTGAAATTCAAGGCTGTTGGATAGAAAAATGGATGAAAAACTAAAAAAAAGATAGATTTTATATTAAAATTAAAAAAAAAAGGGGTTCCATTACACATTTTAAGTGTATAAACAAAAAAACAACTGGAAAAAGCAATTTTAAAAATTGACATTAATTCTAAAATAAAAAGAATAAAAAAAACGGTTTTTTAAAACTAGTTGGACCAAGGCTAATCCAAGGTTTTCTTTTCTCCTACTCCATCTTTTGGCACCTTTACTAAAAAAACCAAATGGAATTCTCTGCAAGTTGCTAGTTCAAATTCCCACGGCAATAATCTTTTTACCGTTTGTTCCCACTAATTTGAATTTTCTCAGGCCTTTAAGTGTTTCTTTTTGGCGGGCCCCAAAAAGTCATTAGATAAAACTTGTAAGGGTTTCTACAGTGCATTTTAATTATTTGGACCTGTTTTGGAGGTGGTGGGAAGATATCGTGGAATGGGTGGAGGTAGGGGATGATGGGAATGTATTGTATGATAACCGATCGTTAAGTTAGGATTATTAGTACACATACAAGTAATTGATTTAATTATAATGATTTCTCCCAATGCTATCGTAATAATAATATTGGAACATATGCATAAAAAATAATATAATCATGACTACTGCAGTTCCCATGGATTCATGCAACCAATTACAATGTCACATACTACATTGTTGTAACATTTTTAATCTTATGATAATAACACTAAGGTCACAAATGACTAATTCTGTATGTTCGACGTAGTAGTTTGACGCATAAAGGAGGTCGACAAAACTCTTATATCAAAGTTGTTTTTGTGGACCTACAGACACGCACTTATTATTTCCTTAAAGATATAGAGATTTTGTATTGAATAAATCGACCAACAACCCGAGATTTATGTGTTACGGTTTATTTACCCCTTCTTTTAAAAATAGAGTAGAGTCCTTTTTATCTTATAATCTAACAACATAATTATATAATAAGATAGTTCTGGTTGTTTATTTTTCTCGTAGCTGGTTTTGATTTGATTATTGGATTTGGGAACTATTAAATTAATATGTAATTAAGTGTCTTATTCCTTGATTTACTTAGTATAAGGACCCCACTAGATGTAGTGAATCCTTAGTATTGTTAGTAATTCTCAGAAATACTTGAGGGCTTTTTCTAAAATTTCTTTTCCGAAACTTTACATTTTGATGGACAATAATAATAACCTGGTCATTTAAAGATATTAAGTACCACACGAATGAACAAAAAATGATAGCTATTTTATTTATTATGTTAAATAACACTTGTATAATAGGAAATNATATATATATATATATATATATATATATATATATAATTCTGCCTATTTTATATTTTGTGACCGAGTCAAGGAATATCGTCTGGGATCAAGTTTCCTAGCTAAAAATGTCAAAGTATACAAATGAAACTTCACCGGTCAGATTATGTTATTTGATTTCTTTCATTTCTTTTTGTTTAATTTTCTTAATTCACAAGTGGAAAAATTAGAGTTGTTGATTTACGCAGCATCGAAGATACTCATCAGCCAAATAATTTATTTACTGCTCAAAAAATTCAAATATTTGACTTGACTTCAAGAATATTGAAATACCTATACCTAAACAGGGAAATATAGGAACCTTTAATGGATTTTATTTGCTTCAAATTCTTCTTCTCTTTGTTTATACTTTATAATAGATGTCAAGTTCTCAGCTATCGGTCATGATCAGTTTTCGCAGTTTCGCTCCGGTATGAGTATATTTCTTTGAGCAAGAAAATCGATCGGCGGCCGCTCGTTTTGCCACGTTTGTCAAAAAGATAGCTTACAAAATTTACAGTCTGGGATATAGGTATTTCAATGAGAGGTGATTTGCACACCAAATAAATTGATGGGGACACCACAATTATGCACATGGTATGTTGTAACATATGCATTAGGGGTGTAATATTGTGGTGTCCACATCAATTTATTTGGTGTGCAAATCACCTCCCTATTTCAATACTTTTGAAGTCAAGTCAATTATTTCAATTTTTTGAGCATTAAATAAACTAGACAAAAACACACCGTTGGTCCCTAAACTCTTCACAAAGCATCGCCATGCACCCTAAGTTTAAAAATTCGTCGCCATGCGTGCAAAACTCAGGATTTTGAGTCCGATTGCGTCCCTTGACCCATTTGGGCTGGGTCAACGCACGTTTTATATTCTAGTTTCAGGGGCATAATAGTCCAATCACTATTTAACTATGATCTAACCCAAGCTAAACCCGACAGTCAACTTGAAGGACNTAAATAAACTAGACAAAAACACACCGTTGGTCCCTAAACTCTTCACAAAGCATCGCCATGCACCCTAAGTTTAAAAATTCGTCGCCATGCGTGCAAAACTCAGGATTTTGAGTCCGATTGCGTCCCTTGACCCATTTGGGCTGGGTCAACGCACGTTTTATATTCTAGTTTCAGGGGCATAATAGTCCAATCACTATTTAACTATGATCTAACCCAAGCTAAACCCGACAGTCAACTTGAAGGACCAAATGTGAACACTCAACTTAATAATTGGCGGGAGTTCAAGTATCACAACGGGAACATAGACAAAATGAGGGACCAACAGTGAAACAAAGTCATTAAAACCCTTGAACGTCTCTTCCATGAGACTCTAGTAACCTTGGTGCTTTAACCAATAAACCCATCCAACCGCCCAAATTTCTCACACATTTACCAATGGAAGATTTCCCTTTGTTGGAAAAAGTAATGGAAGTTGGTGGTTCACACCGCCTCCAAGATCGTATGGGATTGTCGTTTGGTTTTTTGAAAATTGAAACAATCACGCTTCCAACTTTCTAGCATTCATTTCGCACACACTATATTAACCCTTATGATTCATGAGGTTAGCATCCAAAAAATAAGTAGAAACACAAATACGTAGTAAATTTCAAATGGCAGAATCATCTAATGCAGATGTGGCTAATGTTGAGAAAAGAAAAGATAAAAAGCTTGCAGAAGCCGTTGCTTGGTATTTTGAAAAAAAAAAAAGCAAAGGCTTATGTAAAGAAAAGGATGGAGTGGGAAGCAAATGAAAAACGATGCATGAAAGAAAGACGAAAGACTACATCGTTATGACGTAAAGTCAATCAGACAAGAAGAAAATGGGAAGATCTTCAACAAGTGGGCATCGAGCATAACAATTCAGAAGTCGATCACGAGGATATCTTGGAAGCATTAGACTATGACATTTTACATCTGACATATGATCCAGAATCATCCACATAGTTTAATTGTTAGATATGTGTTGTCATTTTATAAGTTTATGTTAATGTAATTATATGATCTTCCCTGCAATGCACTTTATTTACTAGTTTCGATTATTTATTTATTGGAGCCTTGCAAATGCAGTTTAGGGTTTAGCTTGGGTTAGATCATACTTCCTCCGCCCCATATTAAGTGTCCGCTTACATAATGCAAAAAATTTTAGAAAATTCCACTAACTACACTCTCCACCAATCAAATATCATTTTTACCCACTAAAGTCTCATCTCATTGGTTGAAATAGAATATTGACACTAAATTTGGGACATTCAAAGATTCCATTGTGGACACTTAATATGGGACGGATGGAGTAGTTAAATAGTGATTGGACTATTATACCCCTGAAACTAGTAAATAAAACGTGCGTTGACCCAGCCCAAATGGGTCAAAGGACGCAATCAGACTCAAAATCCTAAGATTTGGACGCATGGCGACGATTTTTGAAATTTAAGGTGCATGGCGATGCTTTGTGGAAAGTTTAGGAACCAACAATGTATTTTTGTCAATAAACTATTTTGCTGATGAGTACACTACTACACAAAAAACGCATTAGGTACGGTTTTAAGGGCTTTGGGTACGGTTTCCAAACTGTACTAGATAATGGCGTACCAAAAAATAAAACATTATTGGGTATGGTTTCTAAAATCAACAGTGTCGCCTAAATTTTATTTCGTGCGATTCATAAATAAGTATTGGGTTCACTTGGTACGGTTTATATAAACAACCGTACAAAAAATACTTTGTCTAGTAGTGGGTATCTCCACGCTCAAATAAATTACATACTCCATATTTGACTTTCTTTTAGTTATAGATTATGGAATTGGTATTTGACTCATTCAACATTTCTGTACTCTTTACCCCGTTCAACAACAACTCTAATTGAAGTTGTATATTATATTTTTCTCTAGACAATATATACAGAATAATATTTATCTAAATAACAAACCATGCAATCTCATTCATTCATTTTTTTATCAAATAAAAAACTCATTTTCATCATTTTAAAAAAAATAAAATATCTCGCAAACCATTATTCATTACATGAAATTAATTATACGATAGCGACAAGAATTAAATATATATGCACTTTTACATACTTTCAATGATTTTCTTATTCTTTTCAAAATTTACGCCAGAAAAATCACATATGATTCGGAGAAATCACATATTATTTATTACTTTAAAAATCACATGTGACTCGTGAAAAATAACAAATCATAAGTGATTTTACAAAATAACAAATAACAAATGATTTTCTGTGCGGAAATTTTGCAAATCAGGAAAATAACAAATCAAAGTGATTATTCTTGGCGAAAATTTAAAATAATAATAATAATAATAATAATAATAATAATAATAATAATAATAATAATAATAATAATAATAATAATAATAATAATAATAATAATAATAATAATAATAATAATAATAATAATAATAACAACAACATTGTGCGTGATGTTCTTGTTGATATATGTTCTCGGTCCGGAATTTCAGCACGTAAGGAGGTGGATATTGGGCTTTATGGTGATAGGGACAGATCTTTACGCCCTGCTGATATTTTACTCTACTCTTGGGATGGTGGGCTTGATGTATGTGTTGATCTTACGGGATCGTCACCTTTGACGCAATCTGGTATGATTGATTTTATGCCAGGTCGTGCGGTTATTGAAGCCGCACAACGTAAACGTGTCAAGTATGAGGCTAAATGCGTGAATATCGGTTATGGGTTCCTCCCCTTTTCATTCTCCTCCTTTGGAGAACTTGAGAAAGATGCAGTAACCCTACTAAAGCGCATTCGACGATTCTTTATGACTCAAGATATTGGAGCACGGGCTGCGGTTCATAATAAATAAATAAATAAATAAAACTCGTCGTAGGTACATAGAAGTGCATATCGATAGAAAGATAATTTAATTTTCATTGCGATAATGTATTTTTCGTAGCTTAAAGATTTATCGTTTGTAGGATATGTTATTTTTAGAAAAATGTGAAAAATTTATGAAAGCTAAATGAAAGTCTACACTTGGTTGGTTTGCTCTTTAGATTATTGATGATTGTTCCGGATGTCACCTCTTGTACGCTCATCCATGAACATATAAATTTCATTTACAAGTGGAAAAACTAGACTTGTATATTTTACCCATAGATTATATTTTAAATGGAGTCAGAGTACAAAATGTTTGACTATATTTTAGTCATTTGATTATATGTGATGAACCGAGTATTTGTGTGATGTTCGAAGCCTATAAAAGCACTCTTATCCATGCACATATTATTTCATCATCTAAAACATCCCAATGGAACTTACAGCTTATTTCATGGAGAACACTCTCTTATATTCTTTCTTTTTCATATTAGCACCTTTCTTCCTTTTGCTTATTACTTATAAATATTACAACACCAAGAAAAACCTCCCACCAGGGCCGCCACAATTGCCAATCATCGGCAATCTTCACCAAATGGGGAAGAAACCTCATGTCTCCACCGCCATATTTGCTAAAAAATATGGTCCCCTCATCTCACTTCGCCTAGGTTCCCAACAACTCGTGGTCGCCTCCTCCTCACAGGCGGCCATGGAGATTCTCAAGACTCAAGACCGTCATCTGTCTGGCCGAATCATGCCAGATTCATTTCAAGTATTTCCCAAATACGATGGACTTGTTTGGGCACCTGATTGCAACGAACATTGGAAAATATTAAGAGCACTTAGTCGGGTAGAAATATTCTCTGCTAAAGCAATTGAAGCTCAGTCGAATTTAAGAAATGAAAAGTTGGCTCAAATGTTGGACTTCCTGAATATCACGGAAGGAAAAGTTGTGAAAATTGAAGAAGTTGTTTTTACTACCTTGTTTAATACTATGAGCAACATTTTGTTTAGCAAAGATTTTCTTGATTTGAATGGTGACAATACAAATGCTCATTGGTTAAAAAAGGCACTTCAGAAGACGCTGGAGAACTCTATGATTCCAAATGTAGGTGATTTTTTCCCCATAGTTAGGGGACTAGATCTTCAAGGATTAAGGAAGGATACCCTCAAACAGCTAAACGACGTGTCTAGCTTTACAGGCATCCTGATTAAAGAAAGGAGAGATCAAAGGGCTTCACTGAAAGTGATCAAGGATGTGGTGGTGACAGAGGAAAAAGATTTCTTGGATCATTTACTTGATAAAAATTTCACGGATATTCAAATCAACGTCTTGGTTCAAGTAAGTCTTTCCAACCATATCTATTGTTATCAAGCTACCTTAACTAAAAACAATTTTCTTTGTATACAAAACATAAAAGTACGTATTAGACCACAAAAACACGATGTTTAGATTGTTTGCATGTGAATTCTCATATTCCCATAATCTAATAGAAGTACATAAATATTGGTAACATTTGATGTCCATGATCTTAGGTTTCCATATATAACCAGTTCCATCTGCAAATTTTTAATAATGTATAATTGTTCTTGCTGAGATACATGATAATGAGTACGTAGAGACAAATAGAAGAATAAGTTCAAATAGCCTAGCGTAAAACAAGCTTGAACAGATTGGTTGTTTATGATATATGATATAAACATAAAAGAAATCTAGGCCACTTGAACAAACATAAAAGTTTATTGCGAGAAATACCTCTTGTCTCTTGTGTCGGGATTTTAACTTTAAAACATCATTGCATGGCAGGAATTATTCATAGCGGGTACAGATACTGTCGTCTCAACCACTGAGTGGGCTATGGCTGAGTTGTTAAAGAACAAAGAAATCATGAAGAAAGTACAGGAAGAGCTAAAAAGGGAAATTAACTCCAACTCATCTATCATGAAATTTGACTTCTCTAAACTAACTTACTTCAATGCCTGTATCAAAGAAACACTAAGATTGCACCCGGTTGTTCCTCTCCTAATTCCTCGACGTGCCGTTGAGACTTGTGAAGTTATGGGTTATACGATACCTCAAAATTCCCAAATATGGGTCAACATCTGGGAAATTAGTCGAGACCCAAAAGTTTGGGATGAACCAAACATTTTTAAACCCGAAAGATTTATTGGTTCGCACTTGAATTATACAGGCCATGACTTCGAGTTCACACCATTTGGAGGTGGTAGGAGGATGTGTCCTGGTTTACTCTCCGGGATTAAGGGTTTGGAAACTATATTAGCTTCTTTGATTCTTGGATTCGATTGGGTTCTTCCACATGGTGAAGATCCAGCAAACCTCGACATGAATGAACATTTTGGGGTGGTGTTGCAAAAAGAGAAACCTCTTGAACTTATATTTAAACGTAGAGAGTAATCACGCTCAGTCGATTCAGTGTTCAAAGTTTAGCATTTTTTATATATTTTTATGTTGTTATTTTTGTAAGGCGGTATACATATATTTACAATAAAGAGTTTATTACTTAAAGGTACAATGTGTTTGGTTTGGTATCATGAATGTGGCCCTTGTGTGTGTGCGTGTGTCTGTGTGTTTTTTCCCCTTCACCTAGATCCTCTACATTGAGACAATTTTTTGCAGGTGAATATAACCTTTAGTAATGTGATACTTTTACTAGAATGTGGCCCTTGCTACGAATATGTTTCTTATTTCCATTAACAATTATACATGCACAACTTTAGATGTTAGTCTTATTTTTTTATAAACTTATATATGTTTCCGACTAAGTTTAGCACAATTCCATTGTCATATAAGAACATGTATTTTCAAAATTATGTATAGTATAAAATTTTTAAACATTTTATGATATATCAGTACACCTCTTTATTTCGGCTTACTTTAATTTTTTCAAGAAAAGAGTTGGGGAATATCAGAAGGCTTCTGTTATGTCTGGTTTGAATGGGAATGGTGATGATCATGTGTTCAAGATGGATGATGATTTCCAGATTTACTATTGTGTTTAATAAGTTCTATCATTACTCACAAGTAGTTTAATTTGTTACTTGGTTGTCTGCTATAATTTTACGAAGTCCGTCATTCTCGCCAATGGTAGGCTGGCCCATGAAAATATGGAATGTGGCGTTGATGAACACTCAGATTCACATATTAGAATATAAGTTTCAACTCTATAATAAACTTTTGTTAATATAATTCAAACAGAAGGTTCGATCAGATTAGATATGTAAGAGTGGCGTAGAAGCCATAAAACACAAATTAGAAGATAAGTTTAAACTGCTAAAACTACAAGAAGACTATTTCAGCAACAGGGGAGGCTCGATGAAGCTTTAATAACTTCTCAGCAAACTTGCACCTTCCAATGGCACCATCAACCATTGAGGATGCGTTTAGTCCAATAGAAATCTTTTCTAGCAAAGGGGAACATGCTAGTAAAAAGTTTATGAAACAAACTTCATTGTTTGAACCTTTTAAGTGTAAAAACGTCACTCTCGGAAGCTGCAACTGCCTTGTTGTTTCAAAGTCTGCCTCTGCACGTGTTGGGACATAATCCTTGAATGCCAGGATCTCAAGGTTCTTCAAATTCGGAGAGCGAAAAATCATTTCACGTATAAATGATAGCATAATATTATTGGCAAAATCTATCGAGCCAAATCCTAGAATCTTGAGGCAAGGAAAAGTGGTAGACACTTCCTTTCTAGCACCAGCTTCTGCCAAGAACTCGCACATACTCAAGTCCAAACGTAGCTCTTGAAGTTTAGGAAAACAACCCACAAGCTGAAACATACTAGAACTTTTGACTGACCTAATGTCAAGCTTACTTAATGGAAAAATTAACACTTTCAGATTTTGAAGTTTTGAAATCTCATCTGGTTTTACTTTGCCAACATAACTGTAAAAACTAATACGCAATTTCTCAAGCAAACGACTGCCAGTCGTGAGCTCCACACCTTTATGGCTTTCCAAACTTACTTCAACAAAGTCCAAGGTGAATAGATTTGGAAAACCACGAAAACTATGTGGAAGACGAAAAAAACAGTTACGGAGCTTCAAACGTTGCAACTCTAGACAAGAAAAAAGGTGCCCAGGTAACA